>OMNW01017616.1:8337-22699 GCA_900303245.1 Selene dorsalis
ATTTTCGGTTTAATAACTCACAGTGTCGGTGGGAGCCCACTCCACAGAGACCTGAGTCCTTCATGTCGACTGATTTTCACAAACGCATCCTGTGGAACAAACAAACAAACGGCAATAACGTATCTCCAGTTCACTTTAATGGAGTCAAACCCTGTGACAACAGTGAAGCTGCTGGTGTTTCCAGCCGCTCACACTCACCAGAGTCCCACTGAAATGTGTCGGTGTTTTGTACCAGCTGGTGCAACTGGTGCTGTTCTGACAGACGTAGATGTGATCCATCAGTCCGTTACAATAGAGGAAGCACTTCCCTGTAAGAGGCACAGCACAGATACAACACACATCAGCCTCAGCAGAAAGTTCAACAAACTTAGAGCCTGAAAACTGGCACAAGGCAGTGTGAAGTCAGTTTTCTTTATATGCAGAGGACAGAACAGGTCACTACTGATACTGTGGAGGCAATGACAGCAGAGCCACTCAGATAAGATCAGGGCCATCGGCCTTGTCGCTGCTTGTTTATTTTAGGCTGATTTAAAGATGGACTATCGACAAAACCTTGAAACAAACTCTAAAAAAAGCCAAATTTCACAACCAGCTGCTACTGAGGAAACAAAACATGAGCTCTAACACAGAGCAGTGACACAGGTGAACAGGTGGAGAGAATATCTGAATTCACAAACCAAATCAGACTGTTAGTGTATGTTGTTATTAAATTAATAACGTTTCAGCCTCCGTTCAGTTGCACACTGCATCCATAGGCCATACATCAACAATTAGACATAGGACCAATCAGTGACAAACAAAAACATGCACGTTTCAGCTTTCACCACATCACATGAATTATTAGCAGCCTGCGCCTTTTTTGTTGATTTGAAATGAAGAAATGTTTGTTAGTAACTCAGACTCAAAGCTGTGCTGGATCTTTGTCGGTGTAAGTTTTGACATGCAGCGGCGGCAGGTGAGATACTCACACTTGGATGGGCGGATGGCGCCGCCCCAGGGAGCAGGTTCACAGGCTAAAGCTGTGAAACAGAGAAGCAGGACAGAGAAGAGGTGGGGGGGCAGCACAGGAAGCACAGAGGTGGACAGGTGTGGTAAGGTTAGAGAAGCAACAAGATAAAACTTCACAGCATTCACAAGCAGCTGTTAAGGTGAAGTCAGCGTTTCAGCACCGATGCTAATGTTCTGCTGATGTTACAGCGGGTGGAGAGCGCGTCCTACCTTGGTGGAACGGCGTCTGCTGAGCCTGCAGCCTGATCTTCACCACGTCCAGCGGTGTGACTGCAAACAGACAAAGACAAGACGTAAGACTTTGGTAACAATAAAGTAAGTGGGTAAAATCAGAGGAATGTAACAATAGGTTGATGAATTATTGTGTTTAATTTCCTGCAATAATTTAGTGACAATTTACTTATAATACAAAAAAAATTGCAGCTTCATCTTCTCAAATTTTAATTTCCTGCTTTTTTCCAAACAAGATGGACATTTCTCACTTTGAATGACATTTGAATAAATGTCATTAAAAGAAAAGAAAATAAATAATAAAGAACAAACATCTACTTCCTCAGCCTTAAGTCTGTTTTTCCAGCCTTTGTTTCCATGATCTTACCAAATATAGATGTGAGGAGGGCTCCAGTGCCAGAGGCCAGCATCTGCTGCACTGGGGAGATCGTGGCCACGGGGGCGCTGACGGCCCGCTCCCCCATCCTGCCCACCTGTCCCACCAAGAGAAACACCACAGTGAGAACAGTGAGAACAGTATGTACTGAGACTGCAGCACCTCACTCAGGTGTTTCCTGACCGTGTCAAACACAGTAGTTCAGCGTCTCTGCTTTCTGTATCCAGGCGTCTCAGTGTCCTGGTTATGTAAAACAGGTAAAGACGGATTCTTGGTGTCCCGCAGGACTGGCAACCGTACACCAGGTCTGTGGCTGGGTCAGCGTCCTGTTATGTCAGAGCCCTGAGTGTGTGACGCCTGCTGCTGCTGCTGCTGCCTGAGTGTCCTGACATAAGAGTGAAACCTCAGACTGATCATTACTTTAATTAAGTCATTGTCAGAGCCAAAACCATCACTCAGCTACACAGGAAATTAACCTGCAGCTATTTTAATTATTTAACCAATCAGAAAAACTGTTTTTCAAGCAAAGATCTTAAAATCTCAGTTTTGGTATGAGGACTTTTCCTTCTGTTTATCATTTTAATCTGCACATCTTCAAGTTTGGACCGTTAGTTATACACAGAAAATCATTTAAAGACGTCACCCCGAGCTTTGGGAAAATCTGACAGGTAATTTTTATTCTTTCCTTTTTTTTGTCATTTTATAGATACAGATGAACTAAGAAAAAAATCTGCAGAGTAATAAAAGGTGAAAGCAATCTTTAGCCCTCGGAGGCAGAGCAGAAGTTGCTCATTAAAGCGAACAGGGTGAGAGTAGGTGGAGTTGTTATAATGGGGTTGTTGAAACATTATGATAACTTATCTATGATGTACATGTCTCTAATCTCACCAGACAGCCAGTGAGAGTGTCGCCTCCTGACCCACTGCTGAGTGAGAACATGGGTAACAGCAAATAAATAAAGATTTAATCAGCTGACAGACAGACAGACAGACAACGAATGAAGGTGAATCAAGAAATGTCCTTGAGCAACAACAGATCCATCACTGGCAGCTGAGATATCGTTTAAGGAAATGTTCTTTATGGCATTTCAGCCATCGGAAAGTTTCCTCTACCTCTACCTGTGTGTTGTTTACCTGTATATTCACCTGCACCGTCCTATTTCTAGAGAGTTAATTACACTATACTGTGACAGTTTTAGCCTCTTGGCCCTCGGCCTTTGTCTGAACAATAAGCTGCTTTTCTAAAATAAGTTCCCTCCTTTCTCCCAGCAGGACGACCCACGACAATCACAGGGCGAAATGAGCGCCCCAAAAATTTGAGTGTGACGTTTAGGGTCTCTGTCAAACTTGTGAAGCAGGTCCATGAGGTGGTCTGAGGCTGGATGTCTTACACCTACATACACACATTAACTAACATTTCACTGGTTTCTGCAACTCAAGAAACAGTGTTCAAGTTAAACTTTAAACTTATTAAACACATGTCAGTTTTTCCAATAAGCATATTCTTTATAATCAATACACATGACCTGGATTAGATCAATTTAAAAGATATTCAATATATTTAAGGTATGGACAGGAATTTTTCAGCCATTTTAGCAAAAAAAAAAGAAGAAAAAAAAAGATACACCCCAACAAACCAATGCAAGATTTGAATAAATGAAATGTGAATTATCAATACTTCTGGAGCCATTTTCTACGGATCATCAATACCTGCTGATGCCCCACGACCTAGAGAACATAATGTGACATCCAGGGTGGTCACATTATGTACTCTTTGTCCTCTATCGATTAGCTAACATCGATTGACAAACAAAAAATGAAAATGAATAAATATGAGTTACGGAGAAAATGGTGGACTCGATTAAAGTATCAGCTGCACCGAGTCAAATCTGTCAGACTCGTGTTTTCATCCAACTGTCAGGGTGAGTGCGGTTAGCTCGGTTAGCTTTAGCCCCGCTAGCCACCGGGCTGACGGGGCTCACGAGCTCGCGGACGTTACTCACCTCTACTGTAACTGACGGCGTCGTGAAAAACAGGCGTCTTCACCCATTTCAGTTACACGAGCGTCGTGTTGCTCCGTGTGGGAGCTAACATGAAGCCTCCGCGCCGCGCCGCAGCTCGCGGGAGATATTATATCGATAACTGGTAAACATGTTTTTCTCGGGGGCCGAGCGAGCTGGTCCCCCCCCCCCAACGGCCGTTTATACGCACGAGTCGCAACGTGCGCTAAGGCTGCGTGCTGACGTCACAGATCTGTAAAACGGTGCGCTCGGTGATGGATCTATAGACGGTCGCCTCAGAGCGGCCGAATGTGGCCGAGTGTGGCCGAATGATAGTGTGGCCGAATGATAGCGAGGCCGAGTGAGGCCGAGTGAGGCCGAGTGTGGCCGGTGCGGATGTTTAGAAGATCGGTGGTGCAAGACCGGACTCCAGAAGCTGGTTTCCGAATCGATATGAAAATGATAAGGGAAAATAAACATGGATCAATTAATACTTTTTTTTTTTTCTTTTACAATAATTCTTGAAATTTTGATTTTATCTCACGTATTTGTTTACATGAAGATTTGAACAGTCGTTGTCTGACCTGTCTGATAATTTAAATGTAGTTCTGGTCTGACTATAACTGGTCTGATGTGGTCTTGATGGGACCGTGAACGTGTCTTTTTAATGTGTTTGCAGAAATATATCAAAACCTAAATCTGAAATAGTGACCTTAACTGTCTTTACACTCCCCTGTTAAACCTAGTCCTTACTGTGCACTGATCTTTTCTCAGTCTGATCATATCTGTGTGTGGGGGAAAAAAAAAAACGATGAAATTATAATTTGTAATTTCTTCTAACATGTTTTTTTTCGACAGCAGAGTAAAGTCAGTGTGTAATTAAAGTTTCTTTAACGCTCCCCTATACGAATCTGAGTCTAACTTCAGCCTCAGTCACGCTGGTGCACTGCAGCTGTTACTACATGTAAACAAGTTTGTGCAACCGACTCAACAAGAGAAGTTTTAACGAATCAATATCAATATCAATCATCAATACAACTGTTTTAACAGAGGAGAGACGCGGTGAGGCGTTCAGGGAAGTTGGGAACCTCCTCCTCTCTCTCTCTCTCTCTCTCTCTCTCTCTCTCTCTCTCTTTGGGGCGTGTTCAATATGATCCATGTCTATATCATTTGTTTGACATTGTGTTGAGGCACTTGTCAAACACCTGACAGCACACACAACAGCGCTCCGGTCTCCTACCAAGGTGAGAGCAACATCATCCTCTTGTTTGTCTCAACAGTCTGATATAAAACTGACAGATCATCCGCACAGACAAAGATTCACGCGCAGCTAAACAACCGACTTCACACTTTAGGTTATTCACATTAAAGCAGGTGTGGTGTTTAAGATGGAGGTAATCCTCTCTTTTGTAAACGTTTGCAGTTTATCCCAAACGCGTTTCTTTGTTCAAAAGAGAACGAAACTGAAAGTGAGTTAAATTACTGCAAATTCATCCCCATGGTGTCAGACCTGGGAAATTATTGATTAGTGGGACAAAAGGGGAAAAACCTCTTAGGTTTAAACGAGATTCTGAATTTGTTACTTAAAATATTAATTTATTCCCCAGGAAGACGATGTAGTTTTTACAAACATGGAAAAACCAGTGTGTATGGGCTTGTCCAGAAATATCTGATTAAGTTTATTATCATGTCTCTGACACAGCTTTTCATGTAACAATTACATGTTTGCTGGTCAGTGAAGAGGGAAATTTCACATGCACATTTTTTACTTTCCTTTGTGTTTCCTCTTTTGTGCAGATGCAGAAGTGGGTTGTGGTGTGTTGGGTTCTCCTGGCCTTCGCTGCTGCTGCTGCTTTAGACTGTCCTGATGGAGCCAGATGTGAAGGAGGTGAAACCTGCTGCAACGACCCGGAGAACGGCTACGAATGCTGCCCGTTTGATCAGGTGATCACAGCTGTAACCTGAGCAGAAACACAAACAATTCCTCTTTTCTACCAGCTCTAATGTTTGGATTAAGGGAGAACATTCATGTCGTGACCACATTTTTTTTGTGTGGTCTCTGTGCATCGTATTTGCACATAATTTTAAAAAATGCAATTTGACTTTTACTTTATTTTGCCACATTAAAGCCATAGAAATTCATATCAAATGTGCATTTACAACAGGCTCCAGTTAAAGTTAAACAGTAAAACCAGCCTGGAAACTTTAAAGCCTCATCTTCTCACGGTTACGTTAACCTCTTAACGAGATAGCACAGTCAAAGCACCTCTGCTTCAGCACTATACTTCACCCCTTTGTACACCCCATAGTTAATGCAAACATGAGATAAGTATTCTCCTTTACTCTAAAATTATATGAATTAAGGCCTCTATTCATCCTCCGAGGTGTTTTACTACTTCGTGTGCCTGATAAAAGCTGATAGGAGTTTTAAAACTTTGGTAGTCAAAGTGTTTCTACTACTGTCGTCGTCACAGGCCGAGTGCTGCTCAGATCACACACACTGCTGTCCTGAAGGCACCACCTGCGACATGGACACATCCAGCTGTGTGAACGCCACCGTGTCCATCCCCTGGGTGGAGAGAGCTCCTGCTGCTCCAACCAGACTCTCCAAAGTAAGAACAACACACACACACACACACAGTGGTCTCATAGTGAAGACAAATTAAATATTAAATTTAAGGTGAGCACCCACAGTAAGACTGTCCCACCCTGCTCCTGCAGTCCTTCAGGATGATCAAGGCCTACATGGGGGAGGATGATGAAAACATCTGTCCCGATCAATCGCGCTGCCCTCCTGAGTTTTCCTGTCTCAAGGCCTTGACGAAGTACGGCTGCTGCCCCCTGGCTCAGGTAATCAAACCTTCAAAAAATAAAACACGCAATCCAGGAACGACCCCAGCTGACGTGGGGTGAGTGTGGGGTTCACGGAGACAAACCGCCTCACACACTCACACACTCACACACTCACACTCCCACCTACACGTCCATGTGTTTGGTCTGTGGGAGGAAGCTGGAGAACCTGGAGAGAACCCACACTGGCTCAGGGGCAGAACAGGCCCGGGGATCGAACCCAGAACCCTCCTGTTGTTGTGCGGTGACAGTGATGACCACTGCACAAAGCTGTGATACTTTTTAAATAATGTTTAATAATTTAGAGAAAAATGGCAATAACCACAAGAAACACACAAAATTGTAATGAATATCATTTTAAACAGAGAAGATCATTTCAGTTAGATGTTAAAACACAGAACAAAACCACGAAACCATGAAGGTGAACAGTGACAGACTGTGACAGTGGTGGTTATAGGAGGACAAACTGTGTTTATGCAAAACTAGTTTTTATTTTTAAATATGACTTCCTGTCACAAAGAGGATGTTCGACTCTCACACCCATATTCAGTATGGAGGCAGAAGCCTGAATCGACGGGCAGCAGGTGTCTGAGGTGGACTGATTTATAGCAGCAGTAAAAGTGAACAACACAGAGAAGTGGAGACAGACTTCACATGTCAAGCGTGAACCTTAGTTCTCTATAAAACTAATAATTTATGAATCATCCATAAAACTGATTTTAGGAGCGGGTTCAAAGGTCGTTCACTTCATTGTGTGTTGTGTTGTTTTCTAACAGGGAGTTCCCTGTGCTGATGGTAAACACTGTTGTCCTGAGAGCCACCAGTGCAGCGCTGACAGTCGCTCCTGCATCAGACAAGGTGAAACTTTCCTCCTCACACCACAGTATTTTACATCGTTGTGAATCCTGTCTGCAGGACGGAGCTCAGCCACGTTGCGGTTAAAGTACAATCACATCGCATTTACTTTTCCTGGTAGTCTGAGCACTAAGGTCTCTTAAGTAACTAACTGACTCAAAGGACTCAAGGATGTCTTGTGCAACTGTAATTGTGCAATTTAAGGTCTGTAAAGTTGTTATGGACCATTTAAAATGGGATCTTGTTGCTGTTGCTGCAGACCTTGTGACTGCAGTCTTGTGCAGCGATGGAGTGTCAGAGTGTCCCGATCAAACCACCTGCTGTGAAAACCCAGAAGGAAAGTGGGGATGCTGCCCCGTGCCGAAGGTACAGAACGATCTCTCCATAGCTTTATAGCTGTAGGATACAGGATAACTTTAAAATCCTATTGTTCCTCGACAGCATGAGCTCATGAATGAGGACAGAGTCAAATGGTGGATTTGCATGTGGAGTTATCGTGACTTTACGACTTTATCCATGTATGTGGTCATTGTCCCAACAGGCCGTGTGCTGTGAAGACAAGCTGCACTGCTGCCCTGAAGACAGCACGTGTGACGTCGAACACTCAAAGTGTATTTCACTATCCACAAAAAAAGAGCTGCCGATGTGGGCTAAGCTCCCCGCTCGGATCAGAGAGGAGTGGGAGAACAAGAAAGGTCGGATTAGTTTGTGTCGCTGGAAAAAAACTAATCTACTTCCTCATTCTAATTATTCACTGTCTAAATCTGTGTGTGGGTGTTCGAGCAAAGCGGCTTCATCTGTGTGTGTTTTCACTTTCAGAGCCTGAACCAGTGACAGCCGAAGAGCCAGAACATGGTGGTACAACAGAAAAAGTCCCTGAAGTCACAACAGCGAACGTAACTCCCCTCACAGATCAGGAAGTGTCTGTGTCACCTGTTGCTAAGGGAGCAGCAGGTGAGCTCTCTGGTTTAATGATATAAGTTACAGTGTTTCTTGCTATGGGAAGACAAAATGGTGAAGTTAGTATTCAGTGTGTTTGGTGCACTGTTATCAGTGTCGCTTTTTGTCCTCATATCGTTATTTGGTCATATCGTGCAAAACGTTAGTCAATGATTCAGTTCCTCTTCCTCCAGGTTACTGCACAGATTAGTTTTTTTTTTTAGGAAACTAGTATTTACAGTCAGTGTTTCCCACTATAACACAACAGCTGTGTCCATCTGAAGACCAATCACTGGACTTGATAGTCACAAATGCAGCCATCTTGAACAGATATCCCAAGGTTCACTGCGCGTCGTTAAGCTAACAACACTAACGGAGAGACACATCATGTTTTAGTTCAGTTAACCAGGTAACGGTTCAACTGCTTTGAGAGCAAAAGGGTTATGTCGTGTCGTCGAGGTTGCCAGGCGACGGGCAGCAGTTGACGCACAACGTAGATAAGATTAGATCAGTTTCTGTGTAGTTAAGGACAAAGAGCAGCGTTTTTTCCATTTTTAAAAATCTGAGTTCAGACTTCAGAAGAATCAGCTGCTGCAGATTGATAAGGAAACATTCACAGTCTCTACATCAACTTATCGTCAGACCACCGAGCTCAGGAAAAACATCATGTCACTGTTGTTTTTAATAGATTAACAATGGAGGAATGAGCTGATGACAGTTAGTCGGGTTCATTCCTGGTTGTTTTGGTCGTTTCAGGAGATTCGTCGACACTAAGAAAAGTTCAGAAAACCACTTAAAACGTATCATTTAAATGTTGTTTTATTTACATCCTCATTTGTGCTGCCTGTAGTTGGCTCTTTTCATTTGACCAGTCCTCTCAGTAGATTTCATCTGAGCAGGAAACTGATTTTGTTTTTTTGTTTTTCTTCCTCCAACATAATGTTTTTCTTGTTTTTTCTGTGCAGGTGATCCTGTTCCCTGCAACGACACCGTGGCCTGCCCAGAGGAAACCACCTGCTGTAAAACTGAAGAGGGCGGCTGGTCCTGCTGTCCTCTACCAGAGGTACAACTGAAGTGCCTTCTCCATGTTTGACCAACTTTAAGGTGCTACAGGTGTATTCATGATTCCCTCTCCGTGTGTTCGTCTCGTCCTCAGGCTGTTTGCTGTGACGATTTCATACACTGCTGCCCTAAAGGTAAGAAATGCAACCTGGCTGCTCAGAAATGTGAGGATGAGGTCTGCTCCATGCCCTGGGTCAAGAAGATGCCCACAATCCCCAATCAGCTCCTACAGGTGGGGGACGTGCCATGTGACTCCACTACCAGTTGTCCTGATGAAACCACCTGCTGTAAAACCACAGAAGGCGAATGGGCCTGTTGTCCTCTACCTGAGGTACGCTTTACATTACAGTGCAAATTATATGTTGTAGTGTCCAGCCCTCACACCTTGTAAATAAACACACTATAATAATAAATAACTGAAGGTGTTACAGGTGCATCAGTGATGTTCTGTCTGACTCTTTCATCTTCAGGCTGTTTGCTGTGATGACCACATTCACTGCTGCCCGAAAGGTGACACGTGTAACCTGGCTGCTCAGACCTGTGAGAGTCAGACGAACTCGGTGCCGTGGTTTGAGAAGGTACCCGCCATCCCCAAACAGGTCGTACAGGTGGGGGACGTGCCATGTGACCCCACTGCCAGTTGTCCTGATGGAACCACCTGCTGTAAAAACAAAGACGACAAATGGGCCTGTTGTCCGCTGCCTGAGGTGAACACACACACACACACACACACACACGGATGATTGATGACCACCTCTTTACAATGTCAGTTTACAGCGAAGTGCCCGAGATAACTTGATTGATTTTGACTGAAAGCATCGTTGTGTTGATTTCCAGGCAGTCTGCTGCGACGACCATGAACACTGCTGTCCTAACGGTACCACCTGTGACCCGACCAGCGTCAGCTGTAATGGCCCCTCAGGCCGAACACCTATGATGCAGAAGATCCCAGCCCTGCCTGGGGAGGAAGAGCCAGAGGGGGAGGAGCCAGAGGAGGAAGAGCCTGAGGGGGAGGAGCCAGAGGAGGAAGAGCCAGAGGGGGAGGAGCCAGAGGAGGAAGAGCCAGAGGGGGAGGAGCCTGAGGAGGAAGAGCCAGAGGGGGAGGAGCCTGAGGAGGAAGAGCCTGATGAGGGAGAGGGTAAAAAGGAGGAGGGCACGATCCAGTGTGACGACCACACCTGCTGCCCTCAGTGGACCACCTGCTGCTTTATGTCTGAGACTAAAAAGTGGGGCTGCTGCCCGCTGCCAGAGGTGAGCCGCCATCTTTACGACACCCCCGCCCCCCCGACTGAGATAAAACTATCAGAACTAGAGACACATGAATGACATTACGTTATGATTTGCTTCAGTTTCTGGAGACTTTTTATGTAATTACCGTATTAGGTAAAACACAACAGATCAGATGTGGAGTGGATAACAGTTTCTGTCATAAGTTATTGCAGCGCTCATGTTTTTCACTCCTCCGCTCGTTCTTTCGCCACTCATGAAAGAAGAACTGGAAAACCAGTTCTGAGATGTGAAAGTCGCACTTCCTCTCTCACTTCTCTCCAGGCCGTGTGCTGTGCTGATGGAAACCACTGCTGTCCCAAACAATACAAGTGCAACGAGGAGAAGACGTCCTGCGTCAAAGGAGAAGTGGTGATCCCGTGGTACCCCAAGCTTCCAGCCTCCAGCAGCGTCCAGGCCGATCCCAGCGCGGTGAAGTGCGACGGGAAGAGTCAGTGCCCTGAACACACCACCTGCTGCCGGCTCTTCACGGGCGAGTGGGGCTGCTGCCCTCTGCAGAATGTGAGTCAGTGAAGAAAGCAGTGACTTTAACATGGAAATGTAAAGCTCACTATCAGTATATGTTATACACCATCAGGTTTTGCCTATGTAAAATACGGTGTATCATTCACACTCCCCCTGCTCCTGCTGTGTGTGCAGGCTGTGTGCTGCCCAGACATGGAGCACTGCTGCCCTCAGGGCTACACCTGCAACGTCGCCTCCAACTCCTGCCAGAAGGTGGTCATGCTGCAGCTGGAGACCATCCCGCTGACGCCGGTCTATCTGCCCGAGCACCGGCCTCAGCCCAATCCCATCACGCACAGCGACGTCCAGTGTGACGAGCAGACGAGCTGCAAGGACGGAGAGACCTGCTGCAGGACGTCCCCCACCACATGGGGCTGCTGTCCCTCTCCAGATGTAGGATTTACAGACAGAAACTTCTCTCCTGATGCACTTTAACTGTCAGGCAGAGCTAAAAGGACAGAGCACAGTCAGGAACATAACTTAGAGAAGTCATTGTTAAAGCAGAGTAACAAATATTTGATGGCTCAAATGGGAGAATTCTTACAATGAACACCAAAGAGATGAGTAAGGGTAGCACATGAGTTGTCTATCTGATGAGCTACAAATATCATGCAATTTTGAGATTCTTGTGCTTTTATTTTCCTAACTCCACCTCTTTATTCTTCTTATCTACCACATTTCAGAGGTAAATATTCGATCCACACATTATGTGACGGCTGTAGCTACAACTTCCTTTGTAGAAAAAGATATGACATGTAAATCAGCAGCTTATAAAGATATGATCCTTTTACTAGAGTTAAATGAAGCAACACCACGTCGTCCGAGTTGGCTCCACGTCGACCAAACACAGCTGTAAAATGCTGCTTTTATTATAAATATGAAGGAGCCTTAATGGATCATTTTGATGCTTTCAGTAGATTCTGCTGCTCAGTTTTTAATGATAATGGTTTGTTTTTATGATAATAGTGACACTTATCTTCCTCTCCACAGGCGGTGTGCTGCAGCGACATGAAGCACTGCTGTCCCACCGGCTACACCTGCACTGAAGGTGGCGGCTGCACCCAGGACACCAAACTCCGCTGGTTCAACTGGCATCAAATGCTCGGCAACAAAAAGAGAGCTCTACTCGTGTGAGAGGCGTCACTCCTGCACTGTCGTTTGATTCTGCATGCAATGCACTAATGGAAAATAATGTAAAAGAGATTTTAGGATAATTTATAAATGCTTCGTTGTTAGAGGACAGTGGTTAAAGGGCGAGGGGGGGAAATGAAAGTGTCTGTGACCTCTGATTCTCAGGTTTATATCTGTTTCATATCTGACACACCACGTTCACAGGTTCACAGCTCATTGTAAAACACAACCACCAAAAATCAAGTGAAACACTCCACAGAAAATGTGTATGATTTATGATCTATTCTGTCACTGTATCTTCTGCTTAAGCTGCCTTCTGTTGCCATCAATAATCAATCACAACGTGGGGCATGATCTAATGTAGCACCTTGTTATGGGTGTGTGTGTGTGTGTGTGTGTGTGTGTGTGTGTCCAATGAGGAAACTACAGTCGTGTTGTTGTCTTCTGTTTTCAGTCACACATTTTCACACATTCACAAATGTGCAACACTTTGGTGTTTACATCATTTTGTGGCATCTGCTCTGATGAATCAATAAGTAATTTTCCAGGAATGATGGTTTAAAATCATTAGTGTTTTAATTTTGTCTGTCTTGGGTTAATTTGAGTTTCAGCACACACACCATGATGCAAACATGGAGATATATACAAATATTGCTTGGTGCCGCTTAAAACCTCTCAAGGAGTCATAAAGGTCTCAGCTTCCATTAACAAAAACAAAAAAAACAACAATAAACAAGACATAGTGTTACAACATTACAACCTGTCGAGTCATTATTGAGAGTGACGCATCAGTTTATTCACAACAACCTTTATACAAACACAAACAGAGACACTGTACTGTTTGTACTGTCAATCCTACAGTGGGTCCTACAGGTGGCTCCACATGAGGCCCCAGGGTTTCCTCCATTATCTGACCAGTTGCCCCACTGGAACATCCACTCTCCATCTTGTCTTGTTGTTTTCCGTTAAAATAAACAAATAAAAACGATGACAAGATGACGTTAGCTGCCTCCAGGTACGTCACAGGACGGTTTAATGATGTGGGATAACCGGGGACCTCCCCCCTTCTGTGAGCAGGTGAAGCTTCGTGGAAGTAAACATCAATTTCCGGTTACAGTATTCAAAAATAAAAGCCTAAATTAGATTCTCATAGTTTGCCAATACCACAACATTTGGTTTGATATACCACCTCCAGGACCAGTGTTAGTCCTGGAGGTGGTATATCAAACCAGTGTCACCGATATGACATCTGTTATTGATATTCAATTATTAATTCATGTTGCAGCAGCTTATAATATAATGTGAGATGTGGCAGAACCACAGGAATTATTAAATTAAAAGATGGTGCATATCCTCATATTATAAAGGCACATTTTAGGAGGGGATGTCAGCACTTTGGATACCTGACTGTTAATTAACTTTGGAAATGAGCGGATGGAAAATAATCAGACTGCATGTGCCAGTTTAAAGAGGTGTGTTGTGAGATACGAAAGTGGAGATATTCGTTATTTATACAGAATATAAAGAGAATATATAGATAAAAGTGCTTTTATTCGATCCTTGTTGAGCGGCAAAACATTGGGGTTCTCCCTTGTCTGAGCACACGGGAAGAGTATGGACCTAGTATTGCTGGTTTGGTCTCCCATATGTGTTGATAATTTCATCAGCTTGTGTTTTTTTTTTCCTAATTTTACATCCCAATTTTCATGTTTCTTTTGTTCTATGAAGAAAAAAAAAAAAAATTTTTTTACCTGAATAACACAGGTGTTTTCATCTTGATACCTGATATGTGGTACATGGTTGTTTCTTCATATGTGTACTGTACATGGCATCGAATAAAAATTGTAAATAAAAAAAAAAGTGCTTTTATTCAACGGACGTGCTTTTATTTTGAAGACACACCTTCACACTTCCGGTGTTTTCCTTGACTCCTGCTTTGACGTATGAACCATTCTTCCCAAGATGGCGCCTCACCTGTCTCTCCGGCGGTGATCCTTCTTCGTTCTCTGCGCAACGGACGAAAACAAAACAAAACTCCCGCTTCGATAAAGTGGCTCCGCGGTGACGCAGCAGGAGCGAAGTCCGTCGGTCAACATGTCCACAGAGGAGCTGTCAGCCTC
>OMNW01017618.1:2327-32709 GCA_900303245.1 Selene dorsalis
CCCCCCCCCCCCTCCCCAGAGACATTAATGGCCAATGAGTGACAGGTGACCACCAAGGTGGGACTCCTCAGGCCTGCAGGAGGCCTGTAACACTCCTCCACAGCAGTGAACTGCTTAGGATCACTTAAGGGTGAACCAAGGTCAACCAGGAACAGGAGCCACAGCAGAGCAAGCTAACTTTGTAAGGAGAGCACAGGAGACACCAGCAGTATTTCCCACCAACAGGGAGGCCTCACAGCCGGACAGCACTTCACTTCACCAGGAAGCCTGTCAACTCACTTTACATCACCACTGGAAGGGGCCTACATTTTGTTCCAAGGACTGGGTAACATTACCTGACTGGGCATAACCTCACCAAGTGCAGCACAGAATCGCAAGAGCACTGTTAATCTTCGCAAATATACATGTATATATAACGTATCTATTTAGCTTGTTTTGCTTGTGGTTGTGGTGGTTAAAGAGTTCATTTGGAACTTGTATATTTAAACACATACCTGTCATATGCCACAATTCTTGGGCCACACGATTATATTGCACATATGTGTGCGTGTGTGTACACACTCACCTTTCAAAGTGGAGCAGTAACTCGGATTGAGTATAATCTGAGAAGTGTTGTCCTGTTCTCCTGGCACATAGTTCTTACATTTTTGAGCTGTTGAAGAGGAAATCATAGCATATCATATATCACATCACTTCATATCACATCACATCACATCACATCACATCACATCACACCACATCCACACCACATCACATCACTTTCACATCACATCACTTTCACATCACATCACATCACTTTCACATCACATCACATCACATCACATCACATCACATCACATCACATCACATCACATCACATCACATCACATCACATCACATCACATCACATCACATCACATCACATCACATCACATCACATCACATCACTTTCACATCACACCACACCACACCACACCAGATTGGATGTCCTCACCAAGTCTGGCATACAGCACTGACACATCCTGTAGCACTTCAGCAGTTGGTATGGGAGATGAGGAGCAGATCAGCTCCATCAGACCCACATACTGGTTCATGCTGGGGCTGTGCTCCACGCCAAGGAGCTAAATATAAGAGATGCAAACCGATACAAGTTTAAAATGCACATTAGCCCAAAATACGCAATTATAAGAACGTCCCATTGGGCTCCAAGCCCTAAAAGCAGGCCGTTGCTGATTTGAATGCCCAACAAGTTGATCCTTCCAGCATGTCATTTTCCCATTGTCTCTTAAAAAGTGTGTAGCAACTTCTTAGCTCTTGGCAACAAGCACATTTGAACTTATTTAACTTTTTTTAACTTTGATTTTATTAGGGGCCAGGCAGCCCAAGTTGCCAGGACCCTATAGTATTCGCCAGTATTCTTCTTCTTCCTGGGAAATCCTTCTTCCCATGCATGAAATATCACCAAACTTTGCACAAAGGTCCAGTCCCATGCCAGATTTGCCCAGATGCAAGCACATGTTAATCTCCTTGGGTCTCTTACCTATCTACTACGTTTGACATGTTCAAATGTATAAATCAAAATCACATCAAATCAAACACATGCGAAAATGCATTGAAATGACATGTGCTTCAGAAACAGAGAAAGAGCAGCAATAGAGTGGCATACTCTAGTGAAGAAGTCTTTCATGCCCTCCAGATGGGTGTAGAAAGGAGCCAGGAGTTTGGGCTCCTGAACACAGGTGTCTGATCTGGTCAGCTGCCTGTAGCGTTGGAACATCGAGGTCGTGTCATTCCAGCACACCTCCTTCAGGTGGTAAAAACGTCCTGAGCACCAGTCAGCTCGTCTGCAGAAGACAGGTTTTTACTCAGGACTTTAGAATTTGACATGAACCTAAGAAACAATGTGCAAAGAGCTGACATTTTACCTGTTGTATTCTATGAAGACTGCAGGGGTGTGCTGGAACAGCTCCTTCAGTCTGCTCTGGGAACAGTTTTTGTACAGGTAGGTGTACATGTTGTGGATGTGCTGAACAGTGGTGGTGAAGCTGGCCCCCTCTGACTCTTCCTCAGGTTGTAGCTGCTCCTCGGGTTTGGTGCACCACTCCGTCAGGTAGGTAATCAGAGAATCCACTGAGACACTTTGTCTCATACCTGAAGGAAGGAAAAGATGGTAACAGACTACATGTACATACATGATCCATAACTTATAGGATGATGAATAACTCAAAATATCAGATCTCCACCATAGGAGACACATCTTTACCCAGAGCTCTGCTGAAGTCACTGATGTCTATGTCAGTACTGTCAATGTAGTATACGTGCGTCCCCAGCAGGCTGGTGACCTCCTCTGATGGCAGGTAGACTGAGTTGGGACAGAGGTACTTCTTGTCACAGTTGCCTCCCTCCAGTGGGTGATAGGCTGGCAGCCATTCAAGACAACGTAAGCAGTGGTAGAAGGAAGAATTGGTGTCTTTGATTGGTCGTCCGTTGCTGTCAATCACTTGGGCTGTGAGGTACTGGGAGTAGCAGTGTCTGACAGTGGGAGAGAGGCTGGCGTTGGAACAGAGTAGATGCTGCTGCACAGTGACTTCCTCTTTAAACCCTGTCAAATAACCTCAGAGATACTTTGATTACTCTGCGTCTTCGGCTGCAGCTCAGTGATCTTCATGTCATTAAAGTGTCAGGACTATGTGACCCACATCCCCCTGCAGAGTATTTGGGACTCAGCAGAGCTACTCATGCTCAGTGATGAGAAACTGAGGCTCTGAGAAGCTCTGAAGAGAAATCTACTTTTGTCAAATGGACCTGTTAACTCAGTGGCTTCCTGTCTCGATGTGTCCTGTTAATGACTCAGTGCAGGCCGCCAGTGTTATTTATCCTTAAAGAAACAATCCAGTCAACACAGATTATTTGTGAATGACTCAAAATCAGACTGTCTTTAGTTCATCCAATAGCTCCACATGGCTGGATAGGTAATATGCCCTGATTTTTTTTTTTTAAATTAACTCATTCATTGTCCCTATGTCTCCTTCTTGCTGCAGCAGACATTGTGCACAATGCTGGGCAGATTAGCACCTTCTTTTTACACATACTAACACAGACGCAGTCACAATCACCACAATCTACTTCGAGGCTTAGTAATTTGCATCCCATGTGCTAAATCAAGCTATTTTTATTTTTGCACATCAGGACAGAAATACCCCTTATAGCATATTTATTAAGTTAAAGGTAGTAAATGGAAAGTATGTGTTGTTTTGCATATTTGAAAAACACTATCTTCATTGTGCAATGTGAGTAAATCAGTTTGCACATTGGATGATCTTTAGTTTTCACTTATTTTCACACATGCCAACCTTTAGATAATCAGGCTCTTAGAGGAATGATGATAAAATTCTTTGGGGATGCAAGCCCTGGTCATTTCCAAAAGTGTATTCACTGAAGTCCTAATTCCAGAAATATTATATAATAATTTTCCCTTATTCTTTTAAGATAGCAGAAACAAAACAGCAGAAACATAAGTGTGGTGTGTTTGAGGCACTGGCTAAGAACCCTACACAAGAAGTCAAATCAGCTCCACAAAGTGCTGTGACAGACAAAATCTGAGCAGCTGCAGTTTTAAAAAATAGTTGGCAAGAGAGATTTCATTGAACATAACAGGACAAACAGGGAGAAATATGCCTTTCCATCTGTGACTGTGACAGTGTGTGTGTTACCCAGTGTCCCAATTGGTGGCCAGCAGCTTCAGTAAGGTCATCCTCTGCTGCCGGAGGTCAGAGTCTGGCAGCTGGGCTGTGGCCAGGGCATAAAACTCCTCACATGGGTAGTCATCAAGCACACAGCCCTCCCCAGAGGTAATGTGCCACATTGTGCTTTCAGTTGACCAGTGGCTGCTGGCCTGAAGGAGGAGGAGGTGGAAGAGGAGGAGGATTCAGGATTCAGAGAAAAAAATCAAATGTTGAAGAATAAAGTCATGATGCTATGAGAATGAAGTGGTGATTACATGTTCTTTATTCTGTCAGTCAATCTTTTGGCACATTAGTGTCAGGACATTGAAAGGATTGTGTATCAATAGAGGCCACTGTGTTTCTTTCACAAGTCAGTTTCTCAGTTTTTTGGTTTCAAATGAAAACTAGAATCAGTTGGCTATTTCATCCACTAACCAGACAAGTTACAGTAAAGGTCTGTCCCTCATGAGTCACAGTCTTGAACAGTGGCAGAAGTGTTATTAAAATGTCAAATAAAGTTGACTTTTGACCTTTTCAATACAGTGTCATCACTTCTATATATTTTATCCTGTTAAACATTTGAGTTATCTAAATTATGGCCAAAACTGTGTAGCATGAGTTAATATAGAAGAATATAGACTTTATGTTCTTGTTATCAATGTGTTAAAAGATTAAATGAAATGTGAAAAAGTCAGTTTGTGTTTCTGTTCAGCAGAAAAAACCTGCCATCCATTGTTCCAACATTATATGATGGCAGCAGATGTCTCACAGTGACTGATGGTGTCAGGACAAATGGATATATGTCCTGCATCTGTAGCTCAGGTTAAAACAGGCACCAGGAATGAACACTGTGTCTATGACACCTTCTTTTTCTGCTCATCTTTAAGGTAGATATTAATTTCCCTAGACAATGTTGTTAATATCTTCATCCTCTAATGACTTCCTGACTCACTGTGATGAGTCATGTTTGTTTTCTAATGCAGAAGCAGAGTGTGACTCCAGTGTGTGAGTCATCCACAGCCTGTTAATGTGTACGCTCACAGATGCAGCTTTAGCTGTGTCACTGAGTGTGACTGAGGTCACAGTGCGATGACGCCCTCCTCACCAGTTCTTTAGCGGAGAGCGTTCGTTTCTCTTTGCGGATGATGAGACCATCTCTGACCCCCAGTCTGCTGAACAGCTCCCTCCATCCTGCTACATCTCCATCGGTCTGCAGGTAGCATGGACTTAGTAAGACCCAGTCACAGCCTGGTGGAGGAAGAGGAAGTGTCAAGATACAAGACTAAATCAAAACTTTGTGAAACCTAAACTTAACTTTCAAAAAGAAAACAGAGATAGTTGGAGGACAGACAGTCTTTCTTTTTATAAGTCGATTCTTTTGGCTTTTGGAGGGGGGCAGCAAATGATCACAGACCAGAGTCTAACTGCTCCTGCCAGGTTAAGGACTGATCAATATTGTACCAAATGTCCCACACTCACCACAGGGAATGCCCTGCAATGCCTCAAGGCCTTAACAACTACTAAAACCCTGATTTTTTTCCATCTTTAAGAGAACAAAGGCAACATGTGATACTGTGTTTCTTCAGCTGTTGTGCTGTGTGTGTGTGTGTTCCTCTGTACCTGGCAGTTCCTGGATCAGGTTGATGTTGCCATACTCTTCAGAGAAATGCACTCTGTCCTGTCCTGGGCACAGCAACCCCCTGTTGGTCAGGACAGGTACTGCGATGTCTGAATACTGACTGGAGGAGGAATGCTGTTTGATCAAAACCAGGTAGCTCACCACCACTGCCTCGGGCTTCAGCTGATGGTGATGATGATGAAGAAAAAAGATTATTTAAGATAAATTATGCCTCTGATTATATCTATCTATCTGTCTATCTATAAAATTATTTTAATGACTGAGATAGAAATCCAGTGGATCCAGTATATCCATTGTGCTACCTTCCATTTGTTATTTCGTATGGAGGGGTAGATGTGCTGCTCCAGCAGCTCCTGGGGCTCCAGTTCATGGACTCCTAGTCTTCTGAGCAGCTCTCGAATCTGTTGACTCTCCAGAGGCTCCAGGCAGGTCAGCAGAGAGGGATGAACCACGTTCACATCCTTGTACAGAGCAGACAGTGGGCCTGTGAAGGCAAGACATTGATAAGTCTAATCCACTTCAGTTTCTGTTTTACATTGGATCTGGTCTTATTTTGACCAAGGAGTGAAAAATTTTGAGTTCCTCATCAATCACAATCTCTTGCATTTCCTCACAGCTGAACTTGCATGGGCAATTAATATATGCTTTTGACATAATGACTGTAAAACAGTATGTGTGAGTGTAAACCTCTGTGACCTACTTTCTTGTGTGAAAGGATGTTTCCCCACTGATCTCTGCACTGCTCAATATTTCAGATGAGCTGGGTTTAACTCAGTTGCCTGTCTGAAGTCATCACACACACTGCTGTTGACTTCACCTCTAAGCAGATCTTAAGGCAGTAGGTTTACTTGCAGAAGGATAAACTATACTTACTAACCTGGGGTCCCATGTATAAATGTTGCGTACACACAAAACACCTCTCATGTTCAAGTGAAATGAATGTGACAGTTTGTGTTCCACTAATTTTTGAGTTCAGGATGACCTACAGTTTTCGGGATATCCCAGAGCAATCCACTTGGAGTTTTGGAAATGTGGAGAGGGACATAATGTGTTGATCACTCTGGGTTTGATGGCAAACAGGACATGTCAGAGAGAACAGATCAGTGTGGACTGTGGCAATTGTCCTCAAGCTGCTCTGTACAGGATAGGTATCATCCAGGGTATAAAGTTCCCACATACACCCCAAAATATATTACAGAGCACATTTACTTACTTTACTAAACATTGAGCACTTAACTGAACACTGTTATCAGTCACACTTAGGGAATGTGCTTGTACACAAGTGTTGGAATGAGAGACAAACAGACAGACAGATTGGTAGACAGACAGCAGGACAGGATGCTCATTAATCAATTATTCATGTCTGCCATTCTAAGCCTCTGCTCTGAGTAGAGTCTGTGAAAGTGATGATGCACAACCAGGGAGTTCCTCCACTGCTGTGAGCAGCTACGTGTCTTATTATTCTTAGAAAGGTCAGGTTTATCATGCAGCTTCCTCTCCTCCCTCAGCGTGTGTGTAAGTGTGGACCTCTCCACAGCAGACAGCTGTTGACACAGGTCTTTTAAATGGTTCTGAATCACCATGTCTGTCTGACTGAGCATCACATTATCCACAGGGCTATTTTTATTCATGAACAACCACAGTCACTGTAACTTTCAGTGCTGAGCTCTCTTAGCCCAGGTGGCGAGAGGTACATGTAAACTTCTCAGGATCACTGAAGTGATACATTTTCTCATGTTTTATTTTTCTACGTCACAATTTTAGAAACTGGAGTAGGCGAAACTGTCCTGTTCTGCATCCTGGAAGCCTCCATCTGCTACTGTATTGTTGTCATTGGTAATTTGACACAGTCCAATTAGGACACAGACACTCACTTTATCTGGTATCCTAGAAAATATGAACCATTTGTGTGAAAATCAGTAATAATTCCTGTGTGAAATGGCTAAAAGTGATTTGTAAGTTCACCACAACCTTAACCTTTGATGAACAAAATCTTATCACTTCGTGTTTAAGTCCAGGTGAATGTTTGTGTCAAATTTGAAGGGATTCACTTGAGTTCTGTAGAGATTGGGTTGTAAAGACCAGTCACTGTAACCTTGATCTTACGTTTGATCTTGATATTATTTGTGATACAAAAACTATTTGTACAAACTAAGGTAATATATTGTGTATTTTTAGATAATGAATAAATAACTGCTGTGTGGTTTAACTCTGTGAATATCTTCTAAATTACCTGCTTGAGCCTGAACTTTCTTTTTCTTGGTCTTGGCTTCTTCGATTGGAAAGAACACAACTCCGCTGCTCAGTGCCACCACAGACCCATCGGCCAGGGGGATTATGGGTAGATCCTTTAGGGTCCTCAGGATGGAGTCTGCCTCTGTATAGCCATGCTCCAGAGCTCGGAAGTTGCAAACCAGCAGCCTGGCAAGCTGTCGCAGGCTGCTGTCTGTAAGAGAGATACATGGATAGATACCAAAACATGACCACACCTCTCAATAAATGACACGCATGTTTACTCTCACGTAGGAAAATAAACCTCTTATAGCTTATAGCTCAACTAAAAGTTTTGATCTGCTCATAACAGTAGATTAATGAGAAAAACTGTAACTTCAAAATGTAATTAAAACTGAATAAAAATCAATGTTGAGCTCCTGTGTGACATCGCTGACATGTGATGACCCCTGGGGTTGGGATCCTTTCACTAATCTCCATTATAAAATCCCTTTCTCTCTTTCTCTGGGTGCACACACCTGAATGGATCCCGTCAACCATCTTCAGCTCCTTTGCCATGGCTGTAGTGACCGTGGTCACGTCTGATCCCCGCAGGTGTCGGACTCCCAGGTGAGCGAGCAGGGAGGCAGGTGGGGCGGGGCTCAAACCCGGATGGAGATAGGACAGCGACAGATGTCTTTCAAGCTCGTCTCCACCAATCACTTCACGGATGACAGGGTCCTGACAGACGGCCACCTGGGATGGCAGCTTGTACACAACCTTAGAATCTGGGATGGAGGGAGGGAGAGCACAGAGAGGAGCATTCAGCAGCTTAGACACAGTGTTGTCACTAGACAGTTAACCAGAGCTTCGCTTTTTATTTATTCATTGGGTTTTTTTTTCATTTCTAAGGTTTTAGATTTTGAGCTTGTTAGTCACACCTGAGCTGAGAGTCGGCAGGAAGGCTTTGCCCTTCAGCATCTGAATAATCTGCCCAGCAACAGGCTTAAAGAAGTCCATCACCTCATCAGGAAGGGGGATGAACTGGAGGAACTGGCAGAGACCCTTTAACCCCCTGAACTCTGGGTGATCCTGGAAGACGAGAAAACAGTTAAAACACCAACTGCGCATCATGTGAATGTTATTGTACACATCCTGATTCTGACTTTTACTTCATATTCCACTGTGCTTTTATTTAGCTCAGCTGTTAAGAGTTTCTTACCTGTAACTGAAACAGAAACAAACATGTATGTTTTAGTTGGTTTCATTCACTGATTTTGTCCAGTTGTTAAACATTAAAAATCAACACATTACTACAGGGATGAACAAGACCATTAAAGAAAAACAAGTGACTTTCTGTTCTTTCGAACAGAACTCTGAACTGTCGAACATTGGGTTAATATTATCTAATTGTGTTTATATCACTTTTTTTTATTATTGCTTATTTGGTAATGATGTTAAATTAAATTTTAATGTTAAAGGGATCTTTTTTTCAAGTGCTTTAATAGCATTTCAGTGGTTCACAGGTCACAGGTCATGGTCCCTCCTGTTCTTGGTAAGCTTTTCATTTGAGACAATAGCAGGAAATTTCATTACTAGTAACAGCAACAGTGATACGGACACAGTACACAGCAAAACACTACATAATATATGTAATGTTACATATAACACTGTCTCACAATGAAGACATCCATGGCGTGGAGAAAGAGCTGAGGTGTCTCAGATCGAAGCCACTGGTTCCAGGAGCTGTCTCTGTCCACGTCCTCACGAGATGAAGGGATGTCAAAGTCACCTATAGAGCAGAGACAGGTGAGTGAGTTGCTCTGCCCCTCTTTGTCTGAGTGGATCCCTTTACAAACACAAAATCTGCTCTCACCTTGGATGATGAAACGAAAGCCAAAACTGCGCAGGGGAAGGTAGGCGAACACGGGCTGTTTCTGAGGTTGGTATGTGATGTCATTTGCTGTATTGTTGCTGCAGAGCTGGAAGGCCAGGGCAAGCTCAGTGGACTCAACGTCCTCTTTGATCTGAAGGTGAAATTCAAATTCAAAGATGCTTTATTAACATGGCTGCTTATATCCAACCTTCCCTACATCTCTAAGATCCTCTAAGATGAGGGATCCCTCCTCTGTTGCTCACCCTGAAGTTTCTCAAAAAAAACTTTTCCCTGTCAAAAAGGTTTTCTTGGGAGTTTTCGATGTGAGGGTCTAAGGGCAGAGGATGTTGTCATGATGCTGGGTAAAAGCCCTTTGAGACAAACTGTTTGTAAAAATGGGCTATACAAACAAAATTGCCTTGCCTTGCCCAGACTCTCTCCCCACTTTCCTGTCTCTCTCCACTGTTCTATCAAATACAAGGAAAAATTCCCCCATGTACCATTTCAGATAAGGGTGTGGCTGCTGTGGTGGCTTCAAATTAAAGAGGGAGTGGTTTTATTTTTGTGATAAACTGTCAAATCTAATCCAATAATTGTTAAAAAATGGCCCCCTCAAGGAAAGTTTCTTAATAAGATGGGGGAGGGAGTTACATTTTGAGATGCTGCTGTGGAGTAAAGTTTGTGGGCATCCAGGGGCCTCATACCAGCCTGGGGCCCCAAGCAGCTGCTCACCTTGCCTTTTCCCAAGCTGTAACTCTGCGTGTGTTTCTTACCTTCTTGGGCTGTAGTACTGTTTTGACCACTAGCCAGCGCTCTACTCCATCTGTGTGCTCCACTTCCAACATCCCATGACTCAGATCTTTTCGAGTCATGGTCACAAGACGCTTGTCACTCTGCAAGAGAGCAGAAGCAGCAGGTGATTCCTCAAGACCTCAGTGATTGATTTCAGAGAACAACATCACGTGTGTGCATGTGTAGGGAAGCTACCTGATTGTAGATGGTGATAGAGCGTAGCCGGTGTAGGAAGAGCAGCAGGGAGGGGTGTACATCATGAAACAAGTTTCTGGTCTGATGGCTCTCAGAGCGCAGTGGGAGACAGATCTTTGTGGTCCAGCTGATGAGAAAACACAATACTCAAAATGGGAGTCTATGGGGACTGACTCACTGCTAGAGACACACTCTATTGTTCAACAGAGGAACCACAGTTTTTGGTTCTTCACTACTGGCTTCTAGGCTGATGCTTGGTATACAGCAGGAGTGTCAAGCGTGTGGCCTGCGGGCCAAAACCAGTCTGCCAGAGGGTCCAATTCGGCCCACGGCATGAATTGCCAAGTGTGAAAATTTATATATTATTTAATTATATGAGGCATAATAATAATATTGTTGAAAATGCATGTATTTTTTTTCAATAAATTTCCGGTCGTTTATAATGTGTTGTAGAAGGATAGTTCATTAACTGTAAACACCTTAATGTACTTGTACTTTTTTGTACTAAAACAAAGGGAAACATTTAAAGTTCTTGTTATTTATAGGATATTATGCTATTTTTTTTTACTGGTCTGGCCCACTTGAGATCAAATTGAACTGTGTGGCCCCTGAACTGAGTTTGACACCCCAGGTATAGAAAGCGTTCCACGGCCCTCGAGTGTCCAAAAAATAAATTACACTCATTAACAGTACATAAACATACAAATGTGTCAGCCAGTCAATATCTCTATTATCATATACTGCAAAGGTGTGATAATAAAATAAACAACTACTGAATTCCATTTAGCTGCTTCAGATTCAGGGTCATGGTTATTTCCAAATACTCATGTCTTACTGAACAGAACAGAGGCCATAGTTAATGTTATTAATGCCTGTTTCCCTGTGACAAACAAATCAACTGCAAGGTCTGTTTATTCTCATCCAACCCGATCGAGCTGATGTTCTGCAGCTGAGTGTCCAGGGGCCTCTTGTCCTCAGTCCAGTGGGGAAGGATGTAACCCATTGAGCCACAAGACCTGTCGAAGCGCAGGTGGAAGCCATTGGAGTGAATCTCAGGACAGTCTGTGACCTTAAAAACTGACTTGAAGCCAATGCCCTTTTGTCCTGTGAAAAGTTGCATAATAAGTGTTATTAAGAAACTGCAATATATTTTCAGTACTGATTCATATTAATCTTCTACAGCTAAAAAAGTCCATAGAAACCGGCTGCTTGGTGTAGTGAAAATCTTCTCCAAAATCATTGTTCTCCCTGTAATATCCCTCTCCACACTCTGTAAACAACAGACTGTGAGGAAAGCCAGCAGGATCCTTCAGGACCCATCACACCCCCTCTTTTCTACATTTGAGTGGCTTCCCTCTGGATGTCGTCTTCGCTGCCCGGGCTGCAGGACTCAGAGGAGGAGGGCAACTTTTGTTCCCAGACTGCCTTCTCGATGCCAATCCACCCAAGCCCCAACCACCCACCTCCAAACCTTCCTCTCTCAGGAAGTTTGAGCCCGAATTATGTGGAGGGCTGGACTGGACTCTAATACACTGCACTTTAAGGATGTATTTATGCTTTTATACTTGTAGTTATTATATGTCTATATGTACTCTTGAACTACTCAGTGTGCTCTTGAATTGCCCCTCTGGGGTAAATACAGTTATTTGAATTGAATTGAAATAAACTGAATTGAACTGAATCCATCCACACAACGTCTTTCCCACTTATTGGTGCAGGGCTGTACAGTATGTTCTTACCAATGTATCCATATTTGTGCTTGCCCTTGGTGCTGCGTCCGACGTCACAGATGGCTCTGATGTTTCTCTCCTGAAAGCCCATTTCATTGTTGAGAACAGTGATGCAGTCTCTCTCCACCACAAAGGCCAGAGATGGGACGACACCAGCTTCTGATGGGTAACTATTATCATCAGCATTCTAATGGTAAACAAAGACATGAAGAGGTTAATTAAAATTACGTGACATTGACTCACATACGAGATGCAACAAGTGAGGGTCATGGCACAATAATGGCACAATGGCACATTAACAAATTCTCAAGATGTTTGTAATGTTTTCATGATACTGGTGTGTGTCAATATAACCGCTCCATGCTCTACTTAATGCCAGCCCTTCACCTGCTCTGTCTCTAAATTTTCTACAGGGCCTCATTCCTGTTCAGAAGATGAATAAGAAACCTTGTGTGTGTTTTCTTCCAGTCACATTTTCTTTAAAAGGAAAACACCCTTGCCACTAACTGGAAAGCAACAGTTAACATTGAAAGACAGAGTTAGAGGAGGCACCAGCAGCATTGTCTGCTGTGTGGGAACATTAGTGCAACCTGATGATGACATTAAAAAAATGGAGAAACAGCCACTGTGCATTGTGCAAACACTGTACAACTCATGTTGGACATGCTAGCAGCAACTCCTCCAGTATGATGGCTCATCTACCAAACTTGCAGAAGATACACTAAGCGCCCCATAGAATCAGGATTGAACACATAGAGACACATTGTATCAGAGTGGTCAAGTGAAAGGATGACCTGTAGATTACCTAAGGGCATGTGAACTACTGTTACTGTAACTACATGCAAAAAAAACCTTCACAGGTAAAATGCCATCAGTACTTTAAATTACATAAAATAAATACAGACAGATTATAGCCTTATGTATATGTGATAGCCACTTATTTCTATCTATATCTATGTTTTTTATGCTGATGTAAGGTATTTCTGGGGTGTCAAAAAATAGACCAGCAAGATTTTATTTAATTTCAATAGTGTGTCCATCAGGGTGTAAATGTGTTAGCAGCCACCTGAATGAGCTCCAGGACGAAGTGTGTGTCTTTGCTGTAGAGCTCAGTGGAGAGTCGCTCCAAGCTACGGCCCAGCCGGTCTTGGTGAACCTGCATCAGTTTCTGGCCTTCATCGTTCAGCTCCACACCAATACCAAACTCACTCTTCCTGAGAGACAGAGGGACACACAGATCAGCTGAATGAACCTTGACTTTTGAGCAGATACAGTGAACATAGATAAATGTGGTTAATAAGTGTCAACCTGATGTCCTCAATAACAGCTCTGTGGAGGTCTGCTGTGGTCTCTGACAGGCTGCTGGCTCCATTCTTCTCATTAGAATCACATGTTTCTGACTGATCCTCATCCCCAGCTTCGATGCAAACATCTGATGTCTTCCTGTTCAAGGTTGAGGCCAGCTCAAACAGCTCTTCTTCATCCTCTTCATCATCAACTGTTACATCTTGCTCTCCATTTACTAGAAGAAAACATTGATCAATTAAAAACTGAAGACAGAAAACTGGTTCCGTTCTCTCCTGAAGACGGAAAACTGGTTCCGTTGTCAGGTTACTGCAGCACTGCTGTGGTCAGTCACCTTGTGGTTCACTCTGGTTGGGTTGGTTGAAGCTGTCGTCCATGACATCCTCATCATCACTCGTGTTCAGGTTTGACAAACTGCTGCTCTCAGAATCTATTAAATCAGACTGAAGTCAAAAAGAAGAGAGACATTAGTTGAACAGAAAACACAGCAGTGAATTAACCACTGCATAACATGGCTACATATCTTTGGTAAGTACAGTAATTATAGCAGAGCTCAACATACATACTGAGGAGACTGATTAAAGGAGAAGTTATGTTTTTTGCAACCTGGACCTCATTTCTAGCATAAAATATGTTCATTTACTCACCCATACTATTTTGGTGTAACTTGGAGTCCTTCGGAAGATATTTAGATCCACTCGCGATCCACGGCTCGGAGTTGTTTTGTTGTTGTCATCCGGGGTTTTTTTACACGGCTTTTCACTGACCTATGACTTCGGCAGTGGCACGGAAGTGACGTCATCAAAGTCATAGGTCAGTGAAAAGCCGTGTAAAAAAACCCCGGATGACAAAGACAACACAACTCTGAGCCGCTCTGAACTCAAGGGGGAATAGTGCTGGTGATTCATAACAACATATTGGTGAAATTAAGGAGTTTCACAGCAGATAATGTCTTATTTAGACGCTGCATCGTTGCCCCAACAACTCCCGTTATATGTATATCGCGAGTGGATCTAAATATCTTCCGAAGGACTCCAAGTTACACCAAAGTTGTTCGGGTGAGTAAATGAACGTATTTTATGCTAGAAATAAGGTCCAGGTTGCAAAAAACAGAACTTCTCCTTTAAAGGAGTCTATCATGCAGTCAGGAGTTGATCCTCCAGAACTCTTCAGACTTGTAAATCTAATAACTGTGTCTGTCTGGTCAGACTCGTTACTATGAGCCAGTTTGTCTGTGTGGACAGATGAGTGGATGGATAGATGAATAAATAGACAGATAGATCTTGACCGGACCTTGATGTGTTCCACAGGTGCTGTGCGTGTGTTGTAGCTGTGGCTCTGTGGTGGGCTCAGTTTTGTCTGGTAGTCTCTGATCCACTCTGTGATGCCCAGGAGGATGCCCAGCCGATGGAGACAGTTCACCTGCTTTGGGTCAGACTGGGCCACGGTGATCAGGACCTGTTTAGCCTTGGCTTGGCCCAGGACGCGGGAAAAAGGCTCCAGAAACACCTGAAATTACATTTATGGGAAAACAGAGAGACATGTTAGTCAGAGCTGCAGCAGAACTGCTCGTTCACCAACGAGCCACAGAGCTACTGGAAAATCAAAAAAGTTGTCATGACAACAGTGAGGCTGACAATGGTGAGGAGATGAAACTCACTGCCTACTCCTTCAGGAGACAGTTAGGTTTTCTTAACAACAGTTTCATTTGTTTCATCAATTAATACCTACACTAATTTAAAAGAAATAAAAACACAGAATTAATATATTTACGTTCAATACTTAGGTTCATCTTCCAAGTCTTATTGCTAATGATGCTATACTCCTACTAGGATGGAAACATATTGTTGAACTGCAGCAAATAATGTTACATGGGACATTATCTGTGAGAAAGTAAATACAGTTTGTAAAACAAGAAGAACAATATTGGGATATGACATTCTACAGTAAGGTCCCTAAATCCCAGGGGCCCAAGAACTACCAGCAACCAGGTGCAATCAGGTGACTGCAGATAGCAGAGAGGAGCACACTGCAGGACAGACATACAGCCTGCCAAAGCCAGCAACTGCATAAAAACCTGTGTGACATAGCTTTAAGGACTTGGGACAACACACCTGAAAAATGGCTTTGTTTCAACGACTGTATAAGCCCATCACCCTCCATCTCTTATCTCAAATATTCAGACATGGCCATCCTCGCACTTCTTTCTGACACCAGCTCTGCTCTGGACTATCATAACACACACATTTCAGCCAGTGGTGCATTGACAACCATCTTCACATCAGTGTCAGCAAAACTAAAGAAATAGTGGTCAGCTTCACCCCCAACTCGCACCCTATCATTGTCGACAACCAGACCAGTTGAAGAAGTGGACAGTTTTAAGTATCTTGGAATAACTCTGGACAGTAAACTCAGCTTTGATCACCACATCACAGACATTCAAAAAAGAAGCCAACAACGGCTGTCAGCCATCAGAAAACTCAAAGCACTCCATGTCGCCCCCACCTGCTGTTACTCCTCTATTCAACCAACCCCCCCCATACAGCTCTGTATGCTTCTAACCCATGCTTTCAGTTACCAACCGGACCAAATTAACACGCATCTTGCACCTTGCCTTCACAATCATACTATAGGTCTTCCCACACCCAACCTCAAAGAACTGAGCAATAGATCTATAAGACGCTATGCAATCTCAATAGAACAGGACAATACACACCCACTCAACCATTACCTCATCCCACTACCCTCAGGTCGTAGGTATTGGACACTTAAACTCAGAAAGGCTCCCATGGGAAAAAGCTTAATCCCTGCAGCCATAGCCACCCTTAACATCAGACCCCACTGACATTCTTCTCCTCTCTCTTGTCTGTCACCATGTCTGCCATAGACAATGCTTGTGCCATACACTCTTCATGATATGTCTGCGTTGCATTCTTTTTGTGTGATATTCTGTTTTACTGCTCCACTTAACTTGTATAATGTCCTTTATGTAATGTACAGTCAAGTGGAAACAAATTTCCCTTCTGGGACGAATAACGTCTAAAGTCTTTTGGAGATTCCTGGCAGAAACATTAGTACGCTGGAATGATCCAGATGTGAAGTAATGCGGGGATGCAAGAACTTTTGGCACTGCAAGTATTTCCTAACTCCTTCTTGTAACTGGTTCCAGATCAACCTTTAGTTCATCCAACAGCCCCATAATGACATTTCTTCTTTTGTCATTCTAAAAATGTTAATGCAAGTAGAGCATTAGTAGATCAGCTTGCACAGATTGTTGGTACACATGTGTAGTTTGCATACATTTTTACACAAGTAAACATTTAGTAAATCATGCCACACCCGAAGTCTAATAAGAAAATTTCAAAAATATTTGATGCACTAGGCACAAAAGGCATCATACTACACCATGGGTGAGTGAGAATGACAACTGTACCTGCTAACTCCAGGTCTCTCTAAAGCTCTCTGTCAGTGGTCCTCAGCTCTTGGACAACTCTTCTTAGTATTCTTTTGACTCTGTCAGAAGTCTTGTGAGGAGCACCTGATCATGGCAAGTTTATGGTGAAATTATGTTCTTTTCAGTTCGGACAATGGCACTAACGGATAAAAATGTGCACCCAGACCCATCTGCAACCGTTGCCATCAGTATGTTCTGCAACATAAGATTCTGAAAGTCTTGAGAGAGCACTAGTAGGGGACAGGATTACTTTCTAAATACTGACAGACTCCAGCTGGTTTCTTGGCTTTCCATACCTTTTTGCACTTCCTTTTCTTCATGTGTTCAATACTTATTCCCTGTTTCATTTCACTTTATTACACATAATTTATGGACATAAATGTTTGGATTTCTTTGTATGTGTGCATTACTTGGGTTATTGCCAACATCTGGTAAAAATTTCATGTCAATAGCTCCATTAGAAATATGCTGTCTGAGAAAAATGTTGACGCATCACTTATTTTCCCTGCTGTATATCTCCAGTTCATCATGAAACTGTGATGGATAAAGAGCAGATCCTCATGCAAAAGCCGCCTTTGATATATGATGATGTTATTTAAGTCACAACATGTGAAGTAGAGGGTCTGACCTTCTGAGTCTTTATACTACTATTCCACCAACATCTAAACACATTTTCAACACACTACTTTTGTGTAACTGGCATGTGGCTCAGTCCAAGACAATATCACGCTTTGCGCCTGGTGTAAGATCTCACAGCTCAAATTATTTTATCTGTTTATTTTTATAGCTGTTATTTAGTTAGCCTTTTATTGTTGCATGAATTTTCATGGGTGATTTTTCTTATTTTCAATTATTAACCATCTTTAATTGTGACAAATAAAATGGTTGGAATGGCCTTTACCTGTTTAAACAAGCCCACCACATCAGACGTCCACTTTCATTGTAGTTTTAGTTACCATGCCTCTGCAGTGATCTATGTGGGCTGTGTGGTTTTACTGACCTGCTGCAGCAGGGCCTGACACGTCCTGGAAGGGATTCGTATTAAACAAGCCAGGAGGAATTTCGCCACTCTGCTGTAGCACAACACCTCATCTTCAGCCTGTGACAAATCTAACAAATACACACTGTATTTTAGAGACAATGCAGTGAAATATGACTCTTATCTAAAATTGCCTTGCTATGTAGCAATTTAAAAAGATAAGGAATAAAAAGGAAATTAAATTACTACCTTCTTTAGCCAGAGCTGCTGCCAATGAGTTCTCCATGTGATTGGCCAAGAGGGCAGTGGGAACATTGATGATCCCGTCAGCTACCACCATGGACACCAGATGACCAGCTGTGCCCATGGCGTCAAGGGTCATGGTGGCACTGGAGAAATGCTTGGCTCCTGTATTTGTAGTGATCCTAAGCAGCACACCAGGAGTGACCTCCAATGCCTGCAGGCCTGTGTTACCTGTGAGGGAGTAAATTAAGTGTCATTTACACATTAGCTGTGCATATTATCATCTGATAATATGAAGTTTATAGCACCACACTCTTAAACAATCCATCCACATAAAAATGAATCGACTTCTACCTGCATGTCTTTCAATGAAGTCTTTGAGGAGGCCGTGAGTGGGTTTAAAGATCAGCTCCCATTGGCTCCACTCACTTAAATCCTCCAGCAAAGGGCAGGACAGCAGGCTTGCCAGGGCCTGGGCCCTAGACATCTCACCCAGACACCCCACCACCTCAGACCCAGCCACTCCACTGCTCCTGATAGGGATGACGGAGATAGAACAATATACATTTTATCAATCAATAAATAGATTATATTTTTGTGTACTTTTTTTTTCTCACAAAATGTCCAAAATTGTTTTCTCTTAGTCTTTTTAAGGTGTGATTGTTGACTGAAAAAATCTGACTGAAATGATTTCAGTATAGAATTGCAACATAACACATGGAAACAGTATGGGGTCTGAAATCATTCTGAATGAACTGTGGATAAAGACAATGATACAAAGAGCAGAAGTTTGAGGTCATTATTGTTCCCCCATAATAATTTACATGTTCAAAAACAACTCGAGTCAACTCTTTGTGGTTGTCTGCCTCAGCCACTCAGACTAGATTTCAGGTTACATTTCTGCTTATACAGTCATACAAATTTGTGTGAAATATTGTCATAATTGCTGTGTGAAGACTTGAGTTATGGCTAAAAAGTGTTTTGCAAGGTCACACACTGATCATGACCTATGACCTTTACCCACCACAATTTGAATAGTTGTCCCTTTAGTCCATGTTACCATTTTTGAAGAATTTTTCTCAAGGTGTTAAAGAGTCGTTACATGCACACTGCCAAATGCACGTTTTGTGGACACCACAACTTTGACCTTTGACCCTCAAAATCTAATTAATTCTTTAAATTAATGTTTATGTCACAATTGAAGAAGTTTTGTCAAGAATTGACTGATCTCAACCAGATTTGATGGAGGAATCGGGGATGGACCAGAAAATAGCCTGTTACATTTTGGAGCAGATCTAGTTAAAAGGAGGTTATTATCACTGTAGGCTTGTCTGGCCTTGGTGGAGGTGCCCCCTCTCATGGGAGACAAATAAAGTGTAATCTAAAAAGATCTAGAAAAATTAAAAATCTGTGTCTGTAAGGTGAAACACTTCTGACCTTGATTTGGCTAAGACGGCAGACTCATAGTAAACCTGGCTCAGTCCTTCTCCACCTAGTCCTTTCTGACGTAGGACCAGATCAACCAGCATTTTCAGAGTTCCGCAGCCCAGGTCCCGACTGTCTCTGACCCTGTAGTGGGACCTCAGTGCTAATTCGATGTGGCAAATCTGCAAAAATGAGACATATGTTGGAATAGTTCCAGTGAACTGTGTGGAAAGTATGTAGTGCAAGGAAAATAACTTTAGTCTTTGTGTGTCTGTAAATTACTTACATCATCTGGGTCAGTAGATGTGACCTCACCACATTGTTTGATGAACTCAAACATATCTTGTCTGCTCAGTTTAAAGCTACTGCCCAAATGTGCCACGATGCCACTGTCCACAATCAATGTGGACCCCAATGTGTCCAGCAGCAGCTGTATGAACCCAGATAGATACAAAAGAACATAGACATAGACAACATAGATCACTATATCATCCCTGTAACAGAATCAGGTCACACATGCAAGCAGTAAAATATAAATAGATGAAGAACTACCTGACTGTGTTTCACCAGGAACTCCAAAAAGCTGCCCTGCCCCAAAGAAAGGAAATCTTGGACCTGGAAGTGTTTGGTCAACTTCCTCTCCAGAGAGGCGACATAGGCCAGAGTGACGGCCGAGCTCTGAGTGGACAGTCTGTCTTTGACAAACTGCTTCACTTCAGCTGCGAGACCAAGCAAAGATGACTGTCAGTCACACACCAACACACCAGACCGGTTACAATATGAGGCAAAAGCAAGCACCTTCACTAGGGAGGGGTGCGGTGGGTTTGTCCTCTGTCTTTGTCTCTGCCCTGGTTTTTGGTGCCTTGTCTTTGGGCACCAAGTCCTGTGGCACAGCCAGGGAGCCGCCACAGATGGCCAACTGAAACAGAGCCGTTGCCAGCCGGTCACCTACCACCTGCAGCAGGAAACTCTGGACGTGCTAGAGTAGGAATCAAACAGAGTTGCAAGTCAGAGATTCAAACACACACTGTCACCACCTGTCACTGTCAGTAATTTTTTTATATTTAGAAAAAAATCATCATAAAATCAGTGATATATATTGTTAAGGATGTAGGATTAGCACATTTTACAGAATTACCCACAACAACATGTTTTTAAAAAAATGCAGTGATGATTTTGATTAGGGGTGACCCCTGATGGTCCAGAGGTCTGATTCGACTATTAACCTCATCCTCGAATCGTTGCATAATGTCGTTATGAAAAAAAGATCGTATCATTCTGATTATGGGGTTGCTCACTGCTGCTGAACATTTAGTTTTACATAGAATTTCTTTGTTTTCTAATAATATAGTCTATTCTGATACAAACTTCAAGCTTCAGTGGGTGCTCGAGCACTGGAGCGCCCAGCTCTCACCAGGCTGGTGCTCTCTCTCTCTCTCTCTCTCTCTCTCTCTCTCTCTCTCTCTCTCTCCTTCTCCCTCTCCCTCTCTTCACTTCATGTTGTGGAAGTGAGGAGAGAAATAAATTCAGGCCTAAAGTTTTATCTATCGATCGCTCAGCACCTGTGTACACACGCACACACTACACACACAAAAAAAACAGCGCTGTCCATGATGCTGTGACATTCGACCCACTGAATGATGGGACTTCACGTTTTCATTCTCCATACACACTCGTTAATTCACAGCACAAACTCATACTTGTCATCGCTACACCGTCCCCAAAAGAGAGACGGTGATGTCATGCGAGCCTAACAAGTGAGATCAGGAAAAGTACGGATGGAGAATGTCCTGTTATTGTTATCTTATGTCAGCTGAAGAATTAAATGTGTTTCTTTTGTTGATTTAGCAAAAAAGACGCAAGATCAAGAATCAGTGAGGGAAAAAACTACATGATTCGACAATTAGTCGACTAAACGCAAAATATGACGAATCAGATTCGACTATGAAAACCTTAGTCGAGGTCACCCCTAGCTCTGATGATGAAAATCTCATACACACACATCTCATACCTATTCACATTTCTGTGGTATTAAGGATTAGAAAATGATGACAGGTGACATTTTGTTTATGGAAACAGAACTGAATAAAAGCTATGTAACTTCCTGTCATCCTGCTAATGGCTAATAGCAAGAAGTGGGATTAGTGGAGCACCCAGCACCAAATTAAGGACACATCAGAGTATCAGAAAACATTTTGATGTTTATGAGAGGACATGATATATATTAACAGAGCACATCTGTCAGAGTGGGATCCCCACCTTGGTCATCTTGGCACTGAACACCCCCTCTGCATTTGAGAACACAGCCAGAACCACATCAGCTGCTGTCATGGAGGCATATTTTTTCCTGAGGTCCAAGTTGCTGCTGGAGGAGTAGGCCCCAGCTACCGGCACCTGCTCCAACACATTCTTCTTCATCTTCCTCAGCTGGTCCTGGGTCTCCTCCTCCAGCTCCTTCTGGATGACCTCCCTGGCTCGCTCCATGATGGCATGCTCACAGCGACTCACCTTCAGCAGGGACTGGAGGGAACAGATGAAGGAGATTACATTGTACACTGAACAGTATTTTCTACCAAAGAACTTCCCACACACAGTTCCCCTGTATGCATTCTCACAAGAATTTATAAAATAGTTTTCTGATCGTTTGATCTGACACAAAAGAATAAGTGACAGAATATATATTCTATCCATATATGCACACACAGATCTACAAAGAAATAGCAGCACAAGCACAATGTTAGACATTATGTATATTAGACCTATATGAGAAGAAATGCTGCTTTATGCTGCTCACGTCTCTTACCGATATGGGCAGCCCAACACTGTGGATCCTGATTGCCAGCTCATAAGGTGAATCACAGTTGTAGTGGTCAGTGAGGTACTGCAGAAACTCAGCCAGATCGACTTTGGGCTTGTTCTGCTTCCTCCGGAATATGCGAAGTTGCTACAGAAATTAAACAGAGGTCAGAGGTAATAAAAGGTGATGACTGTCTTGACGGTCTTATTATCATTCAGCAGAAAATTCATCAGTGACCAGAGGAAAACTCCACACTTTGTATTACACATGAACCTGGACTTTCCTCCAGATGATTAGCGCTGCTCTTCAAATGTGAGCTTTTGGCTACATATGTCTACATAGTTAGCTTTAAGTAAATGTAAAACAGAAACAAATTAAACATTCTTGGTTCACATAAACACAAAGTCCAGTGCACAGCCTACAATATGAATTTTATGCTCTCTTACCTTCAGGATGTCTATTGTCTCGATCTGGGGGATGTCATCATCCTTGGTGTTACTGTCAATCTTGAACATGCGGTGGATGAGCGGGAGTTTGCAGAGAGGCCCCAGGTTCAGCTCTTCGAATCGCTTCTTATCCTTCAGGCCTGCCAGTGACTGGCCCAGCTCATACAGAGTACAGATGGAGGACACTGCTTCAGTGGACTGGCTCAAAGAGAAAATAAGACTTTAGCTACCAAACACTCACATGCGTATAAGTCATAAGCAAATACACCTATTTGCATACCTCTATGAACATGTTGATCTCTCTCATAACGTATTGCAGGTCTTTCAGAGCTTTAAGCCTCCAGCGTTTGATCCGTGCAGCTTCCAGAGAGGGTAGCTGCAGCAGCACACACACCCTGGATATCACCTGGACACAGGTGTGGTATGTGGAGAGAATATGATGAGGAAATGAGATACAGTACCGTACTACAGTACAGTTCTTCCCTTTACTGTGAGGTCACCAGACCAGATGCAGATGATGGGTCCCTGTTAGTTTTAGACAGAACCAGGCTAGCTGTACTGCTCCAGTTATTCCTATACTTTATGCTATGCTACGATAACCGCCAGCTACTTGAGGATAATCAATTAACAACACACCAAAGAGGATCCTCCTTCTCACCTTCTCCTCAGTGACCAGTTCTCCCTCTGCGGCAATTTCTCGAATCACATCTTCCATCAGATTGTTGACTGTCTCTTGATTTATGGCTCTGTTCCTCCTCTTCCCTGTCAGGTCCTCATCATCCTCCTGCATGGTCTGCACTGCCCTGACATTATTCCCATGCACCTCTCTCAGCTGGGCATGATAAGCCTCTTTAAAGATGGGGAAACTGCCCTCTTTCTGGGCTGCATCTTTTACTTTGCCCTTCTGCCCTTTGTTCAAGTTCCTCTCTGCCCCAAGCTCTGGAAACTCTGAGGCAGAGAGAAAGCCAGATGTGATTTCTGGTTGTTGCTGTTCTTTTATAGGGTCTCTTGTGACACTGTTCAATGCTGTGGAGGGACATAGTGACATATTTGTTTCATGAGCACAGATAACGAACTATTTTTCTGCAAGAAGAGGGATAGTGTCATGTCCGCCTACCTGCGGTTTTCTGGGATACTGCAGTGTTGGGATCTGCTGCTGCTGCTGGCTCAGGTTGCGTGGGCAGACTCTTAGGACATGCTGCCTCCCAGTTGTCATATAGAGCCATGTACTGTGAGAGAGGCAGCTGCTCGCTGTACTGGCAGAAGTAGCACTTTTGGAGCTGCTCCATTGATGGATTCCTCAGCTCGTACTTGTTCATTACCTGGAACATCAGCACAAATTTATTACAGGTGATTCACTTGATACACATAGGTTGACAGTGGAAGTTACTTGTTTTTTACTGTAAAGTTCAAAGATCAGTTTTTAGTTTAGATTAGTAGCTTAGAGGAGCACTGTGAAATCTAAATGCAAACTAACTAAACATCCATGTTAATATTATTTTGGACTTTTAAAGTTTGTTTATATGTTTTAAACTTGAGTGAGACTTATGATGAGCTGTTTTTATGTCCATGATTTCACAGACAAAACAAATACAGACTGACCACATCTTTATCAGTAACAACACCACACCACACCCATAATGTCAACAACCTGTGTCCGACGTGAATGACGCAAGGCTTTTACAGCGGTTGTTTCCCAAGAAACCGAAACAATGGGCAGGACACTGAGACTCAGCTGGGACTTGCCCTCATGTGTAGCTGACTAAATTTGGAGTCTAACCTGCACAGTCAAATTTATTTGCATGAAAATGTGCTCTTGCAACTATCTATCATGCCCTGCAGCGTCCTCTCTGACAGTGAACAGACTGAACCAACCCAAGCCAACCCCTCATCATCAAGAGAACTGCAGATGGTTTGTTTACTTCATTTTGAACTTTGATGCTATTCTGACTGTGTTATGTGACCATTAGCCTGGCTCCTAACACTACTTCCTCTTCATATTCATTCAGAATACATATTCCAGCTCATTCACATAGTACTTAACCTATTTGAGGTCATTAAGAGATTTAACTTGTACAGACAACAGACAAGCATCTATTCACAGAATTTTAAATGACTTTTAGACGTAATAAGATTGATTCAGTAAGATAAAGTAAGACAGCAATTCAATCTGCAATTTTGTTTACTGGTAATAAAGTATGTGATTTCCACATGATTAACTTAACCAGTACACACACAACCACACTGATAACTATTGAGTGGTTCATATAATTTCTCCGTAACTGACCTCTAAGACCCTCTGGTACAGCTGCTGCTGCGTCATTTGCTCAGCTGGCTTGGGAACATCGAAGAGTGAGTTAACAGGAGAGAAGAGGGTGGAGAATAAAGATGTGGTGGGAGTCAAAGGAGGCCCAAGAAAGCTGAGTCCTGTTTGAGTGAGAGGTACAGAGTTAGATTTGACCTCCTCCTGTGGCACAGTGACAGTAGGTGTACTGCTCCTGTCTCCTGGAGGCAATCCTGTTGTCAGGGGATTTGTGAGCCTAACGTCCAATTCAGCTGCAGCTGCACCTCCAGTTCCAGTTGCAACTCCAGCTGCAGCCTTCCTCACATTATAGTGAGTTTTGTGAAACACCAGCTCCCCATCCACAACCAGATCCTTCCTCAAGGAGGCCACCAGGTCAGCTGTGGACTTGAAGCCCAGGTCGGACAGAGTTAGGTTCTTGTGGTACGTCTTGTTGTAGAATATAGATAGTTTTTTCAGGGGGATCCCAGCTGGGTGCTGCTTGACCATCAACACTATATTCTCCAGAACCTTCTCCATGTTGAGTGACACTGTCAAGGCAAAAAGACACCACTGTTAAATACTGCAGAAGATTTAAGCGGTTGTCTGTGCGCACACCATTGCCTCCATCTTCAGTTACTCTCTCTGATACACATGTCCAGTCACTTCACTTCACTATCTCTCCCCATTCCAGATACTCCAGATAGAACGATACACACCCCACCTGTGTCACACACACACGTATTCAAGAATGGGTGGGACAAAATCTCTTGCCAGCAGCTTAAAATAACTTTGTTATGTGCGCTACAACCGAGGTCGAATTATCAAATGTCACAATACCAAGCAGCTCTAATCGTTTTCAAAGTCCTATTTTATCAAAAATAGAATCCATCCAAATCCATAAAATCTTTTCACTTTGTTATTACATAACTAATCATCACTACAAAGTTTGTATCAAAACATCACCTGCAGTAATTAGCCAGTATGCAGAGGTACAACATTAGTATAGCTGCATGAGGAATAAAGAGAACAGAGTTCAGGTTTTTCTTACCTATTCTTTCAAATAACAAGTTGTGTGCTTCATCTCCATCAGAAGTTCAACTACTGTCCGGCACCAAGCAACAACCTTGCTGTTTATACTCCCTCCCTCTCTGTGTTTCATTCTCTGTTCAATTACTGAGAAAGGAAACTGAAAGTAACACACAAGCTCAGTCAGACAAATGGCTGACTATGGCCAGTTGTGTAACTCTCATATTCCTGGAAACAGACACACAACACCACACAGTCAAAGCCATGACAAGATGGACAGTGAAGCATTGAAGCAACATCATGTCTGTCATAACCTTCTCTACAGTCGACCTACTTTTTATGTTCAGAGGACATGTGCTAAGACAGAATTGTTGATAGATTGCTGAGGTAAGCAGCATTTGGATAGTAAAGGGAAACAGTTCAGTAAAAATGCAAAATTCTGACATATGACACATCGGACCAGGTCCAGATGACATATCAAATCTTGACTGCAAGCATACTGACTGTTAAATTATGGTTCTAAGTAATTTTGCACTGTAAGAAAAATTGCACTGTAAGAAGGCCCATGACAAAGCAAGAGCAAAGGGGTCATGTGACTAAGAAGGAAAGAAAAACTGGCCATGAGTTTCACATTCATGTCCTTGCCCAGCTGGTTTACCAGCTCATGCATAAAAACCATGTGACCCGATATCAGTAACATTCCACTGGTACAAGCAAACCTGTACTCAAGGAAATGAAACACAGGTTCTAAAAATATTCTACCTGTCTGTTTCTCTGTCTTGCTTTGACAGTTGGCATTTTGGCATCAGTGTGTCAAGTTTCAGTCTCTGCTGAAAATTATTCCACACAAATGGAGTGTGACATCTACAGGATGTCCTGCCAGGATTCACATTTACTGCTGGGACATATAAAGGGAGTCAGTCCGGAGAACGTGTATTGAGGGTGCAATGTCTTGGGCACAGGAGTGGTGATTAATAAGGTGATGTTTTCAGGAGTAGGCCTTTATAAGTTAACACTAGATACCAGTGCTCATCTTGTGCGATAGATAAGGAGGGCAAGCCCATCTTTTGGTAAAAGACATCCTTCATGTGTGAGTTAAATTGTCAATAAGAGTTTAATAACTACATTTATCATCAATCTAACTGACCTTATATGTTCCAGCAGTATTTATATTGTTGAAATTCTCAGGGTACCATCGAGAGTGTAAGTTTGAAGATTTGTGTCAGTTTCCTTAATTATTGAAAAAAAAACATTGTTTTAACTGCACTTGAAGGGAGTTTAAGACTGATGAACATGGTTTAACATCATCCAAGTTTATGCAAGGCACAACATACCTTAGTCAGTTTGAAACCATGTGGTCAGTGCATCTTATCCTTTATCCCCATCAACAGATCTGTAGCTCATTGAATGGGGAGAGCACTGCAGAAGATGAGGATGAAAAACAAGAGAAGGCATGAGGAGTGCAGGAGAGTTACCTATACCTGCCTATACCTGTTTTACCTTAACCTGAGCAGAGAGAGACTGGTGAAAATAATTTCACCAGACTAGAGGTGCACATTGTCAGTGTCTAACCTGCTGAGCGAGGTGAGCACTGAATTAGTGTAGTACACACACACACACACACACACACAAGTGGACAGTGAAGGCAGCTTTTCAGATTATTTACTTATAAATGTAGAATGTATGTCTCAGTTTAACTTCCATTATTAACTATAGTCACAGTTACTATTCCATCGTATTATGCTTATATAGTATATAATAGAAATAACACTGGCGTAGCTACAATACTGGTAACAACAACAGACGACTGCAGACGCTGCTCAGATGATAACGACAGTGTCAGTTGTTGGCAGACAAGCGCAGTCGCGTTACGTGCTAACCACAAACTAAAGCAAGCTAAACATGGCGGACTGGTTCTCCAGCTACTTGTCAATGTTCCATTAATGTCCCATTTGTTGCATCAGTTGGGTACGAGTCTTATGTTCATTCGATATTCTCAGTTTGTGCTGAGGGAATTCACCACAGCACCACTGGGGCCGCGGACTTAAGCTACTGGCACTGCTATTCTTGCTAGGTACCGTTAGCAAAGTAGAGGAACTATCACGTATAACGTCATATTAATGATGTAAGTTAATGTAGGAATATCTTTTAAACGGGCACAGTATTTGCATTACAGAAACATACCACTGTTAAGTACACTATGAAACGAAGAAGCAAAACTTACTAATTTAACGTTGTTTTTGTCTACCACTGCTAGCCGGCTACCTAGCAACAACATGCTGCGTTCAAGTTACACGACAAAGATAGTAAATAAGAGCTTTTACGTAAAAAAAAATACACAGGTTCAAATATTGCTCATGAATTTCATATATGCATTTCAACCTGCTTTATGTTAGTTCGTACTTCTTGGGAATTTAAACTTTGGTGTCTAATCACTTTTTACACACAATAAGGTACACCCTGAACAAGTCTCCAGTCTACCGCAGGGCCAACATATGTAGACTATAAGACACAAGCTGATATTCACAACCACAAGAGTCCAACTAGTGTGTGTGCGTGTGTGTGTGGACTGTAACTGTAACAAAATGGGGAACCCAGGATCAAACCTAGAATCTTTTCACTGTGACGTTGAGTGTGAAGTCAACTCAAACAGAATAAATCCAGCTCACTTTGGGCCAAATGTTTGTTCCTTTTTGGACAGTAAATGCCTGGTTCCAGAGCCCAAATCTGGCCCATATACAGCATGATTGTCAGATGCTACTTCCACTTCTGGTCAATTTTGGCACACACACAAAAAAAATCTTACAGCTCAATGTCAGAGGATAACAGCTGGAATTTTTCCAGATGTGGAAGACCATAGGCAAGACTCAGGCCAAAGATGCAATTGTATGTGGGGTCAGAGGTTAAATGATGCTGGGGGAGAATGGTATGCAGCTTAAACTGCAGTCTGAAAACACTTATTTATTCATAAATAAATATTCAAAAATATAGTGATACTGTAATTCAGAATGTGATAATACAAAATCATAGAGTTCTTGTTTTCCCTTCATTAAGTATGTTTTTTTTAGAATATACATGTACCAGTAGCCTACTTACATTTTTCCATGGCAATTCTATCATCCATGATGCTTGTAACAAAAATCTACCCCATCACAGGGTAGGTAAAGGAGGGATAACCACAGTCTGGGTCATTTGATCCTCCACAGAAAATGTATAATTCATTTTTCAAACTTTGTGAAAGGTTTTGGAGTGCAGTGGGGTGTTCTTGAATAAATAAAGTAACATGTGTTTTATAATATATACATGTACTTTGTCACAATAAAATGAAAACTGAATGAACTGATTTTAATGATGTGATTTTTCTTGCCACATTATATACATGTAATTCATATATTGTGTTACAGTGTTGCCCAGCAGAGGGCAGTGTAGACCAGCTAATGGTCAATGAATACTGGCGTTCAATGCACAGAGAAGCAGTTTGTTTCAATAGATTGTGATGATTTCAATGCTAAAAATTAAGAACAAACAACTTTCCAAATCAGTAACCAACAGAGATGGACATATAGTGTTCTGTCATTAGATCCTCTTGGTCAAGTATGATTCCAGTAGAAGTGGCAGTTGTTCAAAGTTTTAACTTGAGTGAAAATACTGCACTCCATTTCAAAAGTCATCCTTCTATGTCAGTGAATTATTGTTTTCTGCTGTATTGTGTTCTCAATTTTTTGTCATATATGAATTCTAGTGGTGGTAAACTCAGCAAACGTTTAAAACTCGGTGAATTTTATTCCTAACCCTTGGAGTGTAGACCTCAGCTGAAAACATGGCCTCTGGTGAAGGTTCCTCTGAATAATCTTTATGTAATGTAGCACTTTTACAACACTGACAGGTTCAGGCATGACTGACAGTAAATGTGAAACAGGACAAAGACTCAATGGTTTTGGTTGAAAAGGTAAAGAAACTAAACATTTAACCCTATCCTGGATGACATCACTATTGACCACTTGTGATCATATCATTAGGTCTTAGGTCTGTCCACCAAGTCGCTCTGCAGACATGATGAGCCTCCTATGCACACATTCAGTGAGATGATCTAGATGTCAGATAACTGGCCAGACAAATAATATACACAATATTTAATGACTTTGATGAAGTACACTCATTAAGATTATTTAAATCCCACGCAAACTTAAACTTTGTCTTTGTAGACTGAATCAAAGAGCTCTGCTTCTGACACTGTCAGCTGGTTTTTCCAGTCTCCAGCGATTCCTGAAACACA
>OMNW01017620.1:2936-15371 GCA_900303245.1 Selene dorsalis
GGGGGGGGTCCCAAACTTTGACCAAGCCCCAATAAGGAGCCTGACGACTGCTGCTGGTAATGGTTTAGGTCACACTTTATTTGGAGGAGTTCTCCACAACATCCACTTTGACCAGTTAAAGGTTTATGGGCGTGTTATAGATATTCACAGTCTGAGTCAGGCTGAGCTGCCTTCAGTGTTCACATGGTGATATTTGACATCATGGTTAAATAAAAAAAAAAAAAACCCGTTCCTCTCTTTTTCACAGTAGTGATCTGGGTGTGCAAGGCTAAAAAAAAAATAAAAATCTACAAATTCAGTCAATAATCAGCCACAAATCAATCAAAAATCAGAACAGAATCAGAGCTGGTGCTGTGAAATTTATCAAAAATCGATTCTAGCAGTTAATAACAAACTGTGAGTTAGTATAACTAAACTTCCAGAGCAGAGTAAACATATAGATTATTTCCATTATACTGTTATACCTCATTTTTACAGGTAGTTTGGGGCTTTTATGCACCAGTCTGTGCCAGTGACGACACACATGTTATAAATCATGTTGCTGACATGTGTGAACCTTCCTATCTGATACTTTTATAAACATGTAAGAGGATCAATAACCTGAACATACAATAAATCAATGTTTGTTATGTGAGATGTTTCTAAGGAAACCTTTATAGTATTGTTTTAAATGATAAACATGGTTTTATACATTTTAGATTTTGCTCATGTTTTGTTTTGCTTTTTTTTTAAATTCTATCTTGATGTTTTATTTTTATTATTTACATCATATATTATTTTTGGACCATCTGATTGTGAATGTTTTTGTTTTGTTTTTGGATTTTATATACATGTACGTCTCTCTCTCTGGCCTGATTGAAGGATGTGCCAAGTCTAACACATATATTTGGAGTAATAATCCTCACAGTTTGGTGTTAGAGGAAAGTGGGGCACATGTCGAGGTTTTCAAAGTTATCTTTCTTCCCCATGTCTCTGCAGATCTGCATTCACACCTCCAGTGCCGTTCTCCCATTGTGAGGACTGTAATTCAGTGAAAGGGAGGGGGGGTCTGTAAACAAACACATCATCATCATCATCCATACTTGCCTCCAGACTTTTCTCCTCTCCACCTCAGCAGGGTGCGATCTTCACCTCCGTCTCCTGAAGAAGCTCTCTCCATTCATCGCCGCCTGTGAAACCAGGGCTTCACCAAAATAGTCGCGTTGTGAAACAGAGCTTGTGTTGGTTGTGAGGAGGAGAGATGTGTCATCTCTGAGCTGTGAGTCACTGGGCATGAAGCTTCCAGCCTCAACCTGAAAAAAACACAACAGGACACCAGCATCAGTGACCTGTAATCGACTGCGTGAACCGAACCAGAGCCGGACGGTCGTATGAATATATAGAGCAATAAATCCTGATATGTAATCTATTCGCATGTGTCACTTCCTGTTATTAAAGTCAAACACAAAGCCATGGATAATAATCTACAGCTTCTTACTATATGAAGCAGCAGAAATGATGGATCCCCTCGTCTTTCATCTCCTTCTCATTTTGTGGGAGTGTCGCCCAGTGTATTATCAACATGTCACGGTGTGTTCAAAGTCACAGCAAACTACTAAGGAGTGTGTGGCCCTTACACGGCTGCGTTGAACGCCAACCATCCTCATTACGCAGAGAAAGAGAGGAAAGTCGGCTGAAAATGGAGGCCACATTATAAAGACAGATCTCCTGGGAGGCTGATTCATCAGATTGCATCTCGAGCCTATTTTAATATCACTGACATAAATGTGAGACGTAGTGAGGAAGATGGAGCCGCTGCTTTCCTTTCAGTCTGCTACTACGAATCTGTGCAGCAGGTTAAAACACTCATCGTATGTTATTCACATTCCTCCCACTTTTCCTTCCTCCTCTCTCTCTCTCTCTCTCTCCTCTTCCAGGCCTCTCACTTTCACTCTCCGGTGTGTTTTCGATCAGCACTTTAAGGAAGCACTGTAGCACATTAAATGGGATTACCATAATCTCACGGGTGCACTCCAGCGACACAGCTGGTCGTAACTCTCTCCCAGGTCAAGTGTCTTCTGCTGATAAAACTTTTAACAGGCATCTGTGTTATTCTGGAAGAGCCCCAATTATCCCTCCAAATATAACGTGTCACTCATCTTTTAATGACGACTTTGGGTCAATTCTTTGATAGTTTGATGATAATTTAATCAAAACTTTCTTTTTTTTTTCTTCAAATTTTCTTAGCATCATTTTTAATCTTTGCTTTTGCATCTGGCTCTGTATGTATGGATGGCCCATTATCAACAGTTTGTTTCTAAACAAAAAAAACATAATAATTGGATACCATCTAATCAATTGGATGGCCAAAGTGTATGTTGTAGTTAATGTATGTTATGTTTAAGTCTCATGAGTGCTGGTTGAGAGCCACAGGATCTTTTTTTTTTGTTGTGCAACAGTGACACCTAATGGCCACTTACTGTATGACATCAATTTCATCATCTCCACAGCAACATGAGATACAAAATGCACTGCAGTGGTAGAGCTTCACCTGGAGGATGTTGTAGGGACTTGGGATCAAAAGTGTGAACGTCTCTGCAGCTGGAGACAAAACTATATCTCCTTGACCTGTGGAGATAATCAATCATCATTTACTAATGTCAGTAACTGTCTGATTATATCACCACAGTTTGTTAAACAAAGGAGCAGAAGTTAACACATCCTCATCTCATCCATCAATCTCAAATTCCGGGTTTCAGGTTTGCATAATTTTCTCAGTTTGTTTCAACAACAAAGGACAGAAGCAAAGGACAAAAAGGACATAAAAATAAAAAATAAAGAAGATTATTTGAGTATTTAGTATTTTTATAGCCAGTCAAGCCGTGACTGTGGAATGAGGCAGAAATGCAACACACCATGTTATCTTTTTAAATGTTAGACAAAAGATAGGCCTCAATGCTGATACCACTGTAGAGCAGAAGAGGTAATCTTGTCAAAAAAACAAAAATATAAGTAATTCAACTTACTGACAGTGAAGTGAAACAGATCACTGCCCTACAGAACACCTACTGAAACACTATACTCAGCTTCCCTTCACTCTATTAGCATCATCATTACTTTGGTTGTGGTGAATGTACTAGTCTGAAAATAAAACAGCTCATAGCCCAAAGGTGACTGACCACACTGACCTCTAAACAGCGGTCCAGTTTATATTCCTCCCATTTGTAGTCGCTGTGACCAGACTGCAGATGTTCATCTACCTGTAGGAAACATCAGAGGTGTGTTGTGGTTACAGCAGGAGGAGGAGCAGTTACAGCATTTCTCATTCCTGTGTAGAGAATGATTAACCGGAAACAAAAATGTCAACTATTTTATCTAAAAGTCATTTAATCTGCCCACACTGTGTCATTTCCTCATATCTGATGAAGGCTATGAGCACATGAACTTTATGAATGGTGACATTGTTGGGCTGGTTTTCGATCGCTCAAAGTCACAGTTCAACACTGGCTGTACTTCAAATATATCGTCTTCAATATTTTCCATAAAATACGTCATTGACTCTTTAACTTTCATCTTCAGAACGAGCAGAACAGAAATACCTTCAGCACAATAACTCTGAATCCAGTCCATAAGGTATTTGAAAGATAACCATGTGTATAACCATACTGGAGGTTTCCTCCATGGCCACATGAGGGCAGCAAACCACCACCAGGTGTTAACACACCACCTTTGGATCTCTTTGTCCTCTAAACTATGAAACAGTGCTGAACAGCTTAATCTCTGTGTTTGCATGTCTCATTCTTTGTCTATTGATTCCTTGAAGTTTTGTCTTGTTTGACAGGAGAGTCAACAAAGCTCGCACTTCACATTATGTCCTCATCATGAGCGAGTTAACAAGTACAGTACAGATTACAATAGTTGGTGTGTTTGCACATGGAGGTGGCTCTGATGCAGTGTTCGTGAGACCCAATGATCTCTGACCGCGATTGAAGTTGCAGGTATTCATACAGGCAGCGGAGCGAAGTCACTGTAGATGATTTATAGTCACTTGGGTCAACTGGAGGGTAGAGCAAACACTGTTCAATATTCTTACTGTTCTTTTCATCAGAAACCAATGAAAAGACCAGAACTGACTGGTTAGCTTATTAATTAATCAGGTATTGTCAATATATCTGCAGCCTGACATTCTGCATCTTATTCCTCCACTGAAAATACATATTTATATACATACATGCAGTAAATTATCAGCAGTGGAAATCCTCACTAGACGACTCAGAGTCTATTAATCCACAGTGAAAATAAGTCCAACTACCTCAAATATTTCTCTTTTTGGAGTTACTTTGCTAAATTTTGCAGTTAAACTACATTTGTGAACCATTTAAGAGATGTATATCTTTAATAAGTACAGATGTGTGTGGGTGCTGGGAGCCACAGACAGAGCAGGGACGTACCAGAGTTTGAGACTGACTGGAAAATCATTGGTTTTGATATTTTCACAGACTTTGCAATAAGAAAAATAAAGAACAGCAGACCACTGTTGGCTTCCATATAAAAATGTAATTGATACTTTAGGATGTGTTTTGTCATTGGTGCATGTAAAACGTACTTAAAATACGTTTAAGGTAAAGCTGTTTGTGTTTTACGTCACACACACTACGTCACAGTTGTTGCTTCATCTCCATCATGTTTCTATGGTTGGTTCCTGTGAACCTTAGTTTGAATCTCATCATCTACACACTGCTCCATATATCACCTCAGCACAGTTCATTTCATCTTGTAAATTACACCTACGTGAGGTTTGTTTGGGTGTCGGGCTCTGGTAACCGGACCAACACGGGGCTTTGATAGTCCACACAGTTTGGCTCCGTCTGCAGGGTGACGTGATGTTTTCAGCAGCGTAGAGAAGAAACAGGGAAAGCAGCCATCACTACGTCTGAGCGCCAAATGAAATATTATTCCAGTGGAATAATATGCTGCTGGCAGGAAAAAAAAAAGTGCTGAATAAATCAAATTATACATCTAATTTTGACAAGAATGGTAATTGTTATTCTCACAGTTATTACTGCAGCGGTGTCTATTGTGACACATACAGTTATCCTGTCTCATTCCTCAGTGTTTTACAGTCTGCAGTCACAATACCCATTAGACAAGTGCTGTAAATAAACATAAACACCCTGGTTGCTACACTTTGGAGCCAGCAGAAGGCTGTTTGTGTTTTGTTTTGCCATATAAGGAAGTGCAGGATTATCATCCCAGAGTTACTCAGAGGGGCACTTTCACATGCACCCTCATCACTCACGGTGACATGTGGCACGTGTCACCTTCAGCCACGGACCCCGAGTGTTTCCACGGCTTTATATGGTGGATTGTGATAACATCAAAGAGACCCGGGCCGAAAAACTCAGAGGTGAAGAGAAGAGGGAGTGGAAGTAGAGGTGGTGGTGGCCGAGAGAAGGGGCTGTAGATGAAATGCAAAATAAGGAAGAAATGGAAATTCAAAGTGACACGATGCAGGAGAGGAGGGAGGGAAAGCAGAGCAGAGGACTGAGCCAGAGAGAGAGAGAAAGAACAGCAGGAGAAAAGTCAGTCAGGGAGGGACAGCGGAGGAATAATTCAACATGACTCCTGTTTCTCTGGAGACGTGATCGGCCACAGGCTGTCCTCAGGTTTAAAAATGAGTTGTGTGTGATTTTTCAGGATGTTGGCCTTCGTTTATCATCTGGGAGTGAACGAAAATTAAGAGCTGAGAAAAAGCTGGTGCCAAAAAAACCAAAAAAAAGCTAAATTCATGAGCAGTTATAAACAAACCAATAAAACACTTCTTCAAAAGACGGAAAAGGTGACCAAGGAAGACACTGTAAGATAGTAAAACATGATGAGATAAACATTTCATTTTCTCATGCAGATAAGTTTAACACTCATTTGACTGTCTCACTCTTTGCTTTTCATGCTTCTGAGTCACGTCGCTTCATCTCAGCTATTAACTCAGTGAGAAATGTGTTTTTTTCATCAGCATCAGTGGTAAAAAATGGGCAAAATGACAAAAATTACAATCAAAGTCATAACAAAGTGGAATTGACCCCGTTCCCCTGCGTACGAGTTTCATTAGTTTTAATTCCCTGCACAGTCAAAACACAGAATAATTGTCATTTGCAGACACTGAAGTAAAAGACTTTCAAGGTTTTCAACTCTGGCTCTAAATGAGGCAGCGTCGGCCTGAAAAAAACATGTTTACTGTCCACGTTACCAAGGTCGCCTGCTTGTCACGTCCTCGCCCTGCGCTCTCCCTCACTGTCCTGCAGCTCTGACCTATTTTGGTATTGGGATGATAACATCTTCTTTCCTGGGAATCTTCAAGCACATAGAGAGAGAGAGAGAGAGAGAGAGAGAGAGAGAGAGAGAGAGAGAGAGAGAGAGAGAGAGGCGGAGACAGCGAGAGGGGGAGAGAGAGAGAGAGTTAAGTTCGCACTTTGTTTGAACTCAGCTGACCTGTAAGTGTGAGACAGTTTGTGTTTGTCTTTGTACACATTAACAAAAGATGCAGAATCACACAATCACAGCGCGGTGATGCAAGTCAGTAAAAGGAGCTTCAGTTCAGTCTGTGACCCAGTATCACTTCAGAGGAGTGCAGCTGTGGACCCACTGTAAACTGTAGTCCGGTGAACTAACATGCACTGTGATACTCCTGCTCACAGTATGAACAGATTCCCGTCTGGCTGTGTCGTCCGGTACATAACGACACAGTGGATGTGAAGCTCCGACTGCCATTAAGCTCCATTAGAAACATGAGCGCAGATGTAAACACTGTAATTTTGTTTAGAGTTGTTTATACAAGATATTATGGTCTAAATATTTGTAAGAGAAGGAGAGCGTGACTATGTCTGCTTGGGTTTCTACTGCGCTGGGTTCATATTTTCCTCAGAAACAACTCAGTTTTTGTTACAGTAATTCAATGACAGCAAAAAGTGGGGCTTAAATTAGCATCTGATTAGAGATAAGAGGCTGCGAGGCTGCAGAAATCCCATATTATGGACAGATTTCTTCACATATTTGTCTTGAGTGACATGAAATTATGGAAATAAACAACAGAAAACAGCCTCAAGCTAATTATCTTAACATTTGTAGACATGTTACAATTAGGAAGAAAGCCGGAAAAACAGCAAATTACGAAACAAATTCACAATTTATCAATGAATTCTGGCATTTTAAACATACAGAAGCACAAACCTGCTGTCTCGGCCAAAAGGTAAAAACAGTCAGAAATACACAGGCTGCATTGCAGAGCGCCGACTCTACTACTTTTCTATCAGTGACCTTTTATTTGCTCTGCGAGCAGCTCCACTCCTGCTTCACTATCCAGCTTTTTGACACGAAGGCTTATTATTTAAATGTCATTTCTAAAATTGGGACTTCGGCGGCCGGCAGAGTTTGCAGGTTCTTTACCGTTTCTGTATTTACTGTTTCTGTATGTCCAGAGAGGAGGCAATCTATAGGCACACACATCTGCTCTCATGTACACCTGCTTTAATGCATTTAAATGAAAAGCTCGATTAAAATAAATTAACATGGGAAGATTGGACACCATCGTTCTGTCGGCCAAAAACTACATTTGTTCAGCTGCCGGAGCACGAAAGTCATTTGACCTCAACGATTCCATCTCTGGCTCCGACTCCGCTGAACAGGTGCAAACTGTCCTGTTAAATAAAACTAATTCAAAGTCGTTGTCTTTTCCTGTTGCTTCATCAGAAGTGCAAACACTGTGTAATACAGTTTTAGGGGGATTAATATTGTGCCTTTCACTCAAATGACAGCGGATCTTCAGCTTCTCTCTCCCCCCTCGTTTCACCAAAGTTTAAAAGTTTTAACCTTTGACCGTCGACAGCCTCCTCCTCTCAGTGCGACCTCCTATCGACCCGGACAGGAGCCGTCGCTCAGACGCTTTTTGAACTTGACAGCTCTTTCACTCCGTCTTCCTTATCCACCTGGTTTTCTCATCTCTTTTCTTTTCTTTTCCTTTCTTTCTTTCTCTCCGGGTTCTTCCAGGTCTCTGCTTCTCCACCTGGTCGGTTTTCGCTTGTTTGAAATTATCCTCAATTTCAGAATCAAAAACATTCCTCACCCCCTCTCCCCCACTTCAGAGAAAACAGGTGCCACCATTTATTCTGAATATTTATATCCTCTGCTTTATTTCGTGGAATGCTGAAATTGTCATTTTTCCTTGAGTCATCACCCGGCTCGTTTTTCCACTCTGGAGCGCGCAGCATCCAATTTTATGCCACAAGGGATCAGCGGGAGGTGATACATGCAGCATGTGCTTCTATCAGATCCAGGATGGCAGATGTTGAAGTGGGAGTGATGCCGTCAGAGGGCCTCATTTGGCCCCTCGCTGCAACACGTGAGCCGTGTGGAGTTACATACCAGTCGCAGGCCAAGGTGATTTTCATCAGCGCGCCTCTTCGGTTCCTGCGTGTCCAGGCGGCAACAACAGCAGCAACGCCAGGTGATGTCTTATTAATCTTATTCATTTTATCACATTTGGATGAAAATGTCTGCAGTTAGTCACACCACCATGCAGATGTTCAAAACTTTCCCAAGCACCAAGATCTGGAGTATGTATTTTGGGGTTTTTTTTGCTCTTTTCTGTGCAGATGTCTACGCTGATCCGGCTGCAGGTGTTTAAAAGACTGGTAAATGGTGCCTGTGTGGACAAACTGTAGAGGCATGTAGCATCCACACCATCATGCATTAATCAAAACCTTTATCAATATGATTATTACTGACTCAAAAGACTTTCCTGTAGTGTAGAAGAAGTTGCTTTCTGGAGATTGAATGAAGGCTAATATTGTATTACAATAACATTTTGGTAAGACAGGGACATAAGCGTCTTTCAAGACATTGTTAAACAAACTGCTTCACGGTAAAAATAAGAGATAAAAGTGGTAAATCAAAACCCTGCAGCAGCAGCGTGTTGTGGAGTCTCTGGACATGAGACACCAGCAGCTTTAAATCATATCAACCAAAATAAAAGTTGAATGGAGAGAATTTTAAACGTCTCTCTTCTCTTTGTTTTTAAAAACAGCCTGTTTTGACCATCATCACATCCAGTAAAAGGACTCGTCTCACTTTGTGTGATGAAGGGATGGAGCTGTGGGAGGAATGCTGGGTGTTTTCCACCAAACAGGAAGTGCTCTGGTCAGGAAAGTGGGTGGCTTGGTTTCTGGATGACCTCTCTGCGTGCATGTCTCTTCTACTTCATTTTTTCTGCATTCAAAACAGGAGTCCAACAGCCGAGCCTTTGCCAAACAACAGCTTCTTCCCAGAGTCTGCTCAGTTTCCCCAAAGTCGTTGTTGTTCTGGCGGTTTTATGGTTTCATTTCTGTAATTTTTTTTTTTTTTTGGCGTGTTTCTAATGATGTTTGACTTAACATGACGGAGCACGACTGTCAGTACTAAATCAGAGCACGCTCACAAAAATGATCAAGCAGGTGTTTCCACCACAGGAAGTTTCCCCAGGGGACCAGGAGGCTTTTGAAGAGCTGAGAGGAAACAGTGAAAATGTTACTTCCTGTATGACAGTTCCAGGTGCAGGTAAAAACGTCCGCGCTCCTCTGTGATGTCTCAGAATATACTAGTGTAGTGTAGTGTAGTACAGGAGTGACTGTTGCTTGTTTCTTTTTTATTTTTACTCGTGTATTTATGTTGTGAAGCAGAAACCTACAGTTATCTACTGGAGACAGAGGCGTGTTTCATTAATTACATCAGAGCAGCTTCAGCAGTAAAAACAGAGAATGAGATGATTTGTTTTAATCCATCACTGCTCTGATTTCCTGATCTTCGCAGCACTTAAGATGAAACACACTTAAACAGAAATGAGCAAAAGGGTTTTTTTTTTTTTTGGTTTTCGACGATTCCTGTAACTATCTGGCCAAAAGTGCTGCTAAAGTGACTTTTAAGCCTCTTTATACACACGAGGATACGAGGTCAGAGGTCAACAGAAGGCCTCATCCATCTGTGATTTGACTCATAAAATCGAATAAGTTTCATACAAACCGATGAGACGGGAGGCGTTCGGCCTGATAGGACACGGGTAATGGGCTGGACACACACACACACACATACACACACAGTATGTTGATAATCTGAACTGCATCCCTACAAATAGGCTGGTGAATGACAGCTGGTGAACTCACATCTCCCCAGACAACTGCTGGGCTGCGAGCCAATAGAAATGCAGAAAGTGGGTCAGCGTGGCGGATTATACTGCCGTCAGTGATGGAGACGTGCCCGGATATTAGTTTTCCTTCTCTTATTGTTCAGTTAGTCAGATATAAACGCCGCTGCTCCAAAGCCTCTTAGAGCCACTTACAATGATTATATTAATCTGATTTGAGGGTATTTGTAAATCAAATCCCTCTGAGGGATTTATTGAGCTGATGAAAACTGTAAGTTGTTTCCCTCACTGCGGCAGCTGCTGAAGTCATTGTCCGATGTTGTTTGCTGAAATATATTAAGTAGGTCGAAAAAACTATGAAACTATAAATAGTTATTTAACAGATGACACATGATTTGTATGTTTGAATAGGTTGAAACTAATTATTGTCAAATACAATTTAAGAGTGACTGTATCTGCACCAAACATTCAAATTTCTCTCTAAAATTGTGACATTTTCTTGTATTTGGATGTTTGAAATAAATAAAGTGCACATATATAATAGTTAGTATAATAACTCCCCAAAAACAGCACTTGGTTGTGATGTTTTCTGCACAGTGATTCACTTTTACGTTATTATTGTGTTGTGGTTAACGGGCCCAATGAAGCTTTTGAGGGTTTTGGTGATATGATCAAGCCGAACTCTGGCTTGTGTTACATAACCATTATGTCATCACGCAGTGTTTTGACTTTAACGGTCAGATGGGGAACCTTAAGGACTTGGCGGAGGTGTGCACGGTGCACACTTCTTCTTCTTCATTTGTGAAAATAACGCTGGACTGAACTGGAGCAGTCCACTGGGTTACATCAGTAATTACGTAACGTGACATTTATACTCTATCCAAAGCACTTTATTGGATTACTGCGGAGTCACAAACACAGAGTAACTACGATGTTACCATGACAGATGGGATGTAAAAAAAAAAAGCCAGAGAAATCTACAATACGTATATATTCCTTTTTCTACTGCGTCTGTACTGTGGTCTCATCTGTTTGGGTCACTTTTACTCAGACTTTACAGATGAAGCCATGTTGCACATTTCTCAAACCCAATTATCTGCACAAAGCCACTGTTGCACAACAGCTGCAGAGGAAGTGTTATATCACCTGAGAGCCAGCTCCACGTCACCTTTTGGCCACAGCTGCAACACACACACAGACGCACACACACACACTTATATTTTGGCCATATCAAAGTTTTGGACACCCATGCTGGGAAAGTGTAAGAAGGCCTGAGTGTAGTAAACAAGGAAGCTTATGTAACAAAGGTTGGAGAGGTCGTGGATATAATGGCTGTCTGTAACCAGGTAATGAGACGGAAAACACACACAACACACACACACTGGTCTGTCATGACGTCTGGACCACGGTTTCAACGACTGTATATTCCCCCCCACACACCCACACACACACACACACACCGAGTCCGTCCATCCACTTATCTCCAGAGGTCGTTATTATAAACATGTTGCTGTCGGTGAGGTGAAATGCTTTTACTGCTAATTATCCCTGTTTAAGAGAACATTATATTATCATGTTATATGGTTTTACACATGTTTTAATTTAGTGTTGATGCAAAACTCTCTGCTGTTGACATCATGTGTTCAGCAGCCCCACCGTAAAATAGGTCGAATTTGGGTCATTAGGGTTACGGTGCTGCATTATATAACACTGTGTGTGTGTGTGTGCATGTATGTGCGTGTACGCAGCTACGTGCCTGTGTAACATCAAAGGGTTCAGCTGGTAATAAGAGGTAATAAGTGAGACGGATGGTTTCTGTGGTGTAAATTACACACTAACTGAACAGGGCAGTGACTTCTCTTTTGTTTTTCAAATTTCCAAAATAAAGAGTTTAAGCATGAATTTCACTTTGTCCCCCGTCAACCTCTGCAGATGTTACTGACAGACACACACACGCACGCACACACACACACACACACACACACACATGTCTACAGGCACATGAAGGAATTGAGGACATTGATAACAGTCAAAACAAAAAAGTGGAAGCATCTTAAAAACAAGTATCTTAAAAACTGGAAGTGTCTTAAAAACTGGAAGTATCTTAAAAATAGAAACAGTCCGCTGCCCGTTACATAACAATAAAAAATGGCCTCCAGATCAAAACGAAATGAAGCACAAGCAGCACATCTATTAATAGGAGGCTTTATTCCCTCAACATGAATAACTCTGACCTGCCACCAACCATGACTCACATTATGTATCCAGCACCAGAGGGGGGGGGG
>OMNW01017623.1:12972-42618 GCA_900303245.1 Selene dorsalis
AAGATTCACAGTGGTGCTTCACTACATCTTTCTGCATCTGAATCCATGAAAAAATATTTGAATGATACTCCCCACCCCTCTGTTTTTCATAGATTGGTGTCTCCCCTGGGACTTGAAACACAGCAGTATAGTTTTTTTTTGTTTTTTTTTCTTCACAAAGGCCATGGACCTGATCTTACACACAGTTTAACTTGAAACACAAGTGTCCTCACAAGTTTCAGACCGAGGCAGTTTTCTTTAAATACCAAACACATGAGTGTTCACGTAGAAGTTGGTCTTCATATGAGGTGACCACTGCCATCTTGAGGTAAATTGACTGCATGACTGACCAACAAAAACCTGGTCTGGAGTCCTTGGCTCAGTATTGCACTGTTATTTTAAGGGCATGTTATCAAGAAACTAACAGCACCTAGATACGCAGGTGCACAACAAGCAGCAGCTGCCTGCAAGACACAAACAGTGGGCAGGGGCTGCACTTCAGATGTTTTGATGGGTTAGGTGGAGGGCAGTAAAGCCTCAGAGGGTCAGGACATTCTTCGTTGCATATTTTGCAATGCATCATGGATGTCTCTTGGATATAAATGAAGCTCTGCATGGAAACATCCTTCCATTCTTACTGCCTGGTAAATCCACCTCAGTGTTTCTTGTTCAGCACTCTAACTCCAGAGTGGTGGCATGTACGCATGTCTTAACAACCAGCCATAAGTACTGCTCTAAATCGGTGTGTAACACTGTGCTGCTGCTAAGAAGCGCAGTGTTTCTAGCAACGTGCCAAGTTGAAGCGCACCTGGCTTTTTAAAGGGAATGCGACACTGTGATGGTTTGAGCTCAACCCTTGTGATTCATGCACCTGGCACAGTGACAGTTTTTTTTTTCCGCTGTTGAAATAGTTGGAAGTGGATGTGGATACGCCCTAAATGCACTTGCACCATGCGCTTTAGATCATGCGCTTTGGACTGAATGTTGATGAAGATGCTGTAGTAGCATCACCACAGAAACAAAAGCCTCAATTGTGTTCCAGACTCCTAGGTGCACTTTATACGATTCCTGTTTTGTGTTGATTTTTTTTTTATTATTATTTTATTTGTAGAAGTTAGGACTAGTGGTAGTGCCATTTCGAATGTTTACTCAGGAATATGGTGTTTTATCAGGAACTGAGGAATAACAGACTGAGAGCTGTGTCAAATGATTAGGTGAAATCTGACGCCTGTTTCTACAGTTTCACGCCGTGGTTAACGTGTCATTTGAAGTGTCGGCCCTGCTGTCTGCTCCACACAGTCACGCTGTATTCCAAAGTCCACTTTTAAAGCAGTTTCTGTGTCAGTCCCAATGTTGTTGGTGGATGAAGTTGGAAGTCATTGTGTCCAGGCACAGTTGATGCTACACCACTCTTTGTCAGAGCATGTAGTGTGTGTCCATGTGGTAATAACATGAAACCACTGAAACCAGTGTTTAAAGTAGTCTTTCAGCGGCAGTCATGTTATCTGATCACAAGCATATTCAGTAGTGGAACAGTTGTTTTTTTGTTTTCTGTTTTTTATAGCAGTGTTTGTCTTCTTTGGTAATTACCATCACTAGTAAATGTAAGGGATGGTTAAATTTCTATTTTTGTAGCATTACAGTGTTTCCCTAGTTTAAAAGAAGAAAGCAACACAGCGTCTGCATTATGAAACTGCCGTCCACATAGTTACTAAAATTATATCAAAGATCAGTGAACTAACTTCAGCTCAGTTGTCTCCTGCTAACAAGTGAATCCATGATGGGTCCCTCATTTTCTTTGGTGTGAACAGGCTGTCATCATCTGAACTCAATGTAATTCCATTGTAAAAAAAAAAAAAATATTGAGTAACTCTTTAAAAAACAAAAGAGCAAGCCTGTCACTGACAGCTATGTGAAATCTGCAATGCGCTCTGCTGTAACGAACAAGTAAATGTCTGTAGCTTTTACCTCTTGTCTGTTTTGTTTACTTGTCAGAGGTATTGATATTCTTGTTGTGAGTATTATTACACTTTGCCACATCGGTGAAGAGGAAGGGATGTGGTTTAAGGCTTGACCATAACGATGAAGCGGAAGCCCCATCAACTTCCTCTTTCCATTTCTGTAAAACTTCACACTTTTACTTTGATGTCAAATTAAGTTTGGGGAATCTCCAGCTGAACCAGACGGGTTCATACGATGATAAACTGCTTCCCACAAAGAACACGTCACAGGTTTATTTACCGTCAGCTCCATGCTTCTGTGTAGTTCTCACCACTTAATATATGACTTCTGCAAGGATCTTTAAATGAGTATTGATTTTAAGATCAAACACAATGGACTGCATTTTCATTTTATTTATTTTTTTACAAAAAAAGATGCTACTCAGTGTCATTTTATTCATATTAGAAAATATAGAAATAGTGCGATATATATGCATTTTCACAGCACTAAAAGACATAGAAAAACAAATACAATGAGTCCAAAGTTATTTGAAATGAGGCACAGGAGGAATGGGAGTGTGTCGTGCCCCTTTTTTTTTCACCACCCAAAACGAGACACCAGCTTACTCTGGTCATCCAAATCTTTCTGAACCTTCTTCCTCATGTAGAAGATTGGACAGTCACGGCTGCAAAGGAGTGAAGAGGGAAAGTGTTATTGGACAAAGAGGACCACCAAAGAGTGACACATGGTCATACTTTGTGTGTGTGTGTAATGTACCTAGTACAGAGCACATCCTCATGGAGGGAGCCCTGACAACGCTGACACTGAGTCCAAAGACGAGAGAAACGTTCCTCCAGTGCATTCAAGTGAAAGATCTGTAATTAAAACCGAAATTTTGGCGACACATTACACATTTGTATTTGGATACTTTACTATACTCTAAATTCATATAGTTAAAACTTATAAACCATCCAATTATAAATGGTTTGTGCTTTGCTGGACAGTCAACATGGAAAACCAAAATCAGGTTATAAGCACCACAAAAGTAAATTATTGTCAACTCATGCTAGTCTGGGCTGATACTAAAAGAGGTATTTTACAGTGTTTAACTCAATGTCCCAGAATAATTGATATCACATTCCTTTTATTGAACTCACTGAGCTCTGAGGAGCCACTAGAGGGCAGCATGGTGATAAAAAACCAGCCAGAAAATAAGGACTTTTTAAGTTTTTCATGGTTGGGACTTGGAAGATAAAACAAAAAACAAAACGTAAGTACACTGAAAAAACCAAGACACTGGAGTATGAAGTCATTCAGTATTTTGCCTACCTCCTTTTGGTACAGCTCAGACTCCTTCTTCTTACAGAAATCACACACAGCCGCTGCAATGACACAACACATGACATAAAACTCACCCAGATGTAATACTACACACACACAAACATACAGGTGGACTGATCCTGTGTCAGTTAATTAGGACCCACAGTTTATCCACACACTAAAGGTCTAAAGTGACAAAGGGAATACAAACAGAAAAAAACATGAAAACACCGAGCACACATACTGTCTGTCTTGAGAACAGCTTTGCAGCCGATACATGTGCTTCTCTTCTGGGCAAACGCCATGAGGCCCCCGACCTTTGACGTCAACACGGTCTTACAGCGTGTGTGGTCACCCTCTGAAACACACGCACACACAAATTCAACAGTGCCATTAAGATCCAAAAAGCTTGAAAAGATAAAGAAAAGTTTAATTTTTTGAACTAGTATATTTTTATTGCATCTTCTAGAAAGACTGTTTCTACATTCACTGAACCAGTTGTTAAAATGTTGAAAGTTAGTAACTGATTCCCTAAACTGTAATAACAAGACCTCAGTGTGTGTGTGTGTGTGTGTGTGTACTCACTGAGCAGGATGCTCTCTGCCTTGCTCTCTCCCAGGATTGGCTCAAATATTCTCAGCAGAGGTTTGGACAGCTGCTGCTCCAGGTAGTACTGGGTGTCGATGGGAATGTTGTTCTCCAGCACATAGATCGGGTCCTTGAGAGACGGGCAGAGGAATAAGGATCATCAGTCAGGACTGAATATTTATTATAAGGAGAGGCCTGCACATTAAAAATCAAAGATGTAACCACAGACACTACACACCTCCGACTTCATGTACGCTGCTGCTCCTTTAGCAGCCTTGATGATAACGTATGGCACTCGGTCTCCCAGGTTGGGGGCGCTGCCAGCATCTCTCTTCCTCATCCTGTAAAACATCTACGCATCAGTTCGCCCGTATCACACACACTATACGGCTGAACTGATGTCACACACTTTTTATAAATATTATTTGAAATGAAGTGCCAGACCTCTCTGCCAGCTCCACGTGAGCCTGTTTGCCGGCGTACTCCTGAGCAGTTCGCGTCAGCTCCTTGGTGATGACCAGCTGGCTGATGTCGATGCGGTTGCACAGCAGGTCTGAGATCACTTCTTTGGCGTGAGCCACTGCCCCCTGTGGATCCCTACCCACCCAACACATCAGCAACTTTTACTCAGCATCAACAACCAAGTAATGAGACAGAAAGTAGGATGATCATCCCAAAAAATACACTCATGTAGGATAAGCTGGTGCGTGTACCTGTCTATGAGGATTTTCTGCAGACAGGTGTTGATGAGGTTGGCCACCAGAGGGCAGTTGTCTCTGCGGACAGTCTCGATACCTTTACAGTCCATCTTGTCATGTGTGTCCGCGCTGGAGGAGAAATACAGGCCTGCGTAGCGCTTCTTGTTGATAAGTAGGTATGGGTAGTACACCTGTGTGAGCGACATAAATAAACTCCCGTTAGCTGAGAGGGCAGTCCATCTGTCCTCAGGCCCCAAACCCTGACTGAATAGTAAAACTGATTTTAGGCTATATGAGATCAGAAATGTCCACATTGTATGTTGTAGTAAATACCACAGGAGCATAATGAGTTTCCATCATGTTCCATGCTTATTTGGAGCAATATACAAGCACCAGAGAAACTTTTCTTAAAGTGTGTTTGGAATAGTTTGATTTTTTGCTATATAAATTAACCTGACAGATATGTTCTCAGTTAATCAGTTATTTGTTTGGTAATAAAATGTTATATCCTAATGAGAAATGTCTGTCACTGAAGACCCATTTGATTTAAATGTTGATTTAGTGTGTAACACATGAATTACAGGCCCCAGTTACAAAGTCCACAGGGAGAAGAGTGTTGATAAAGAGACTGGACTGAAATTTTACCTTCTCAAACTCCAGTTTGATGGGTGGAGTGAAATGAGACGACACCCACTCTGCTGCCTCCCTCCCAATATCCATGGCCTCCCTTACTGTTGCAACTCCAAGCTTCACCATCACAGAGTCAGTGTCTCCATAAATTACCTTTACAGATAAGAATAGAAAAACCCACACGTCACAGAGAGGAACAAATTGGATGTGACATCTGATGACAAAGGAATAAAAAGAGCAGAGTCTGGTTCACAATTAGTGGATGACGACCGCATGAATTCCTCACCTTGGCATCACCTTGGTAACCATTGGAAATAGTGTACTTGGACTCCACCAGCTGTTTAGTTTGCTCGATCATCTGTCTCCCAAAACCTGTGACGCTCTGAATAAAAGAGGAGAACTTTAATTGAGTTTATGTGACTTAATTTACTGTGGTGTTGAAATGAGCTTTAACTGGCCACAGAATAAAACATTTCATCTCATCACAGGTCATGAGTTTCCACAGAAAAAATATTTGCTAGTATGCAAAACTACTGATGGAGTTGTGTACTCGGTTGCAGCCAGTTTTCATATGTAGGTCAGGCCTATTTAATGCTTTCTGTTTCTTCCACCACCTGTTCTGTGGTTTGCATTTGAACACTAATCTTCACTCTAAATCTTTGTCTTTTACCACTCGTGCTCTGACTTCTCGTCTGCAGAACAGTGAGAGGAGGCAACACGTCAAATGAGGGGGGGCTTTATTTAACATGAATGACAAAACAGTTGCGTGGGACCAGAATTGTAAAGATTGCATATGTTGTGAAGTGGATTTGAGCAACAACAGTACAGTCATTTTGGATCCATCCTTTTGGATGTGTGCACAGCATTTATTCACACTTTTGCTCACCTGGGAGATCTCCAGGCAGGGCAGCTTGCCCACTTGGGCCCCCGTGAAGCCATAGACGGAGTTTGCGCTGATTTTGAGGGCCAGCTGTCGGCCATCCAGCACCTGCTTCTTGAAAGGGTCAGTTTCCTTCTTCAGCTCAGTTTTGGCCCTGTGGAAAGACAGAGGGATGAACTGATGTCAACCCTGGCTAACCTAACAACTATTTTTCATGTCTTTGGAGTTTTTGATCATTGGCCTTGGTGGGCCTGCTTTATATTTTTAAAAAGTAAATTTGAACATTTCTTAAGGCATGAGGAAACAAACACTACATGTTAATAAAATGAATAAACTTATAAAAAATAAAATAAAAATAATTTAAAAAATATTACATACCACTGTGGTGAACTCTACACTATAATTCAGGTCTATTTTTTGTTGCTATTTATTTGAACCAATCAAACCTTTTTCTGGCAGATAGCAGGTTCTCCAGGATCTCAGGAAGAAGTCCTTTCCTCAGTGAGCTTTTCACAAACATATCACCAGTCGGAGTCTTAATGAAGTCCTCAGGGGACAGGCTGAAGACAAAAAAACACTTCAGTCATTAGTTTGGTACTGTGTGTGCTTGGTCATTAATATACAATGCATCTTTGTCAAAACAATGAATTCAACTAGCACCACGTTGTGTTTCAGGTATCAACATCTTTAGGCTGAGGAGAATCTTAAAGTCTTTGGATCAATTTCTACCCTTTATAACTTTCTTAACATGAGTTTTGACTGTCAATTTATGGTGCTGTCTAAGCAGGAAGTTAAAATAATAAAAGCAAACTGCTTTCAGATATTCACCATAACCTGAAACAGTAGTACTCACCCTAGTTTCTCCACTGAGCCCCTCTGCAGCAGGGTGGTGTAGCACAGATTGTGAGCCATCATGATGGACGGATACAGGGAGGAGAAATCCAGGGTGGCAATAGGAATGCTATAATAGCTATTCATAGAAGAAGAGAGTGATTGAAGGATCATGAAAAGCTTGCAGAGTCTTCCACTTACATAAACAAACATCAGACTTACGTACCCTTTCTCTGGCTCAATGACCGTGGCTCCAGTGTAGTCTTCTCCTCCTTCTGTCTTTACAACAGGCATGACCAGGTCCTGTTTCATGGCCTAAACATACACAAAGACTAATGGGTTATCCTTTTTATCTGCATGCATCCCATAACGTACCATTTCACTTTGTTGGCCTTGGTTACCTGTCGCAGCAGCTGAGAGACGACTTTGATCTGCTGTCCTCTTGACAGCAGGTACGTGAGAGGCACACCTGTCACTCTGGCCATCTCCATGTAGTTAATCACACACATGAGCTTCTGCAGCAGACGCAGTGGGAGGTAGGCATCCTTCAGGCAGTAGACAGCCAAACGTCTACGAGTCTGATCGTTGCCGTTCTGAGATGAGGACAAAGCAAGGACGACAGATGAGCGGCAACAGGAAAACACAGGTTTAAGAAGCTCACATCTTTATTTTGACTTCATTATAGAAAGAAACTACCCAAAGGTGTAAATGTGGATTAATAGGGGCAGTCAAATCTGCAGAGCTAAAGTCAGCTCTCTTCCAGGTGCAACAAGGTTACCTGCAGATCGGTGATAATGGAGTGCTGTACGTCCTCCTTCTGTTCTTGCAGGAAGTGGAAACTCACAGCATTTAGTGTGTATGAGCGCAGCTTATAGTCACGGAGGAGCACCTGAGGAAACAGCAACACCAGTCACTTTATTTTCAATGTGTCTATCCCAGAAAACAACCTAATCTAAACAATGCACCACACATAACTTGTATGGTAGCTTGACTATTGTTTATAATTTACAATAGTAAGTGCTGACCTGCAGCAGATCAAACTGAACCCGCCCCTCCATGTTAATGGTCTTGTTCTCTCTGCGGCCCATCTGCTTGCTCTGGAAGTTTAGGTCTCGCAAGACGGACTTGATTCCTCGCACTCGGCCCAAGTAGGGAAACAGGTTCACCTAAATACAGAGCAACATGTTTTATTGAACAGTGGGAAAGGCATGGGTGCGTAAATTCAAACTTAAAAGGAGGATCTGAAGTATTTTGACTACAAACAATTTCTACAACAGTAGTGTCATTTATGTGATGCCTAATTTGTTGTGAACATTTTAGGCTTTGATATGGATCAAAAGTGGCAAATGAATGTGGCATCATCAAACCTTTAAAGCAGCAGCTCTGTTGAGCAAGTAGGGAAAGTCAAAATTTTGGATGTTGTATCCGGTGATGATGTCCGGGTCCACTGCCCTCAAAAACTCCGCCCAGCTCTGCTCACACGGAGACAGAGCCACATCACAGGTGAACAACAAAAGCACAAGAAGGAGCAAAGAAAATGTCACACTGTGTTTATTTTTTCAGTGCCTTCCTGAAGCCAGTTTATTTACCTGAAGCAGCTGTTTCTCCTGTGTGAAGCACAATATCTGAGAGCCCACGATGCTTGCACAGGACTGGAGGGTGAACACTGTGCGAATGAAGGGCTCTGTCTCACCCTGACGCTGCACCATAGACGCTATCTGAATCACAGGATCTTTATCTGGCTCTGGGAAGATTCCTGGAAAGAGAAGAGTTCAACACCCACATCAGAACTCTACACTTTCTTGTCCATCAACTATGACCACAGCTTTTTGTTTTCTGAATAAAAATATATTGGGGTGACAGATCGAATGCTGTATTATGAGATTCCCAGAGAAAACCCACCTTTTCTTCCTGCACATTCAATATCAAAGCTCAAGACCCTGAGTGGTGCGATTCTCTGCCAGTCTCCTTCTGCCGCGTGACTTATGAAATCTGTCCATCCCACGTCCACCTCATACTGACACAAGGACTCCTGACGGCCACAAACAGGGAGAGAAAATTCACATAGACTGCTGATAAAAGTCAGACAATGCAGAAACTATATTCACTGAGCCATGTAGTATGAAAGTAAGCTTGGGGCTACATTTTCTTGCCATATGCGATATCTTACATTATATTTAAAAACTCTAGATACAAATAACCCTGTCTATCACAATACTTGAGCTGGACTGTATCAAGAAGATACCACATTTTTCTCACTAAAACATATATGCCAGCCACTTGGAGCTGTGCAGCATAAAGATAAGCCAGATTGTGTCGTGCGGTCAGAGCATTAACAGGACCTACCTTTCCCGGGTGCTGAGAATCCGTGCCTCCCATGCTCTTCTCCTCACGCACCCTGTACTTGCCTTTTGGAAGTTCGATCCAGCAGCATCCCACCACATCACTGTCCACCATAAACCTGTCAACACAGAGAAGTTCATTTAGCTGAAAAACCCAGCAGCATACCTGCTGTTTTGTGAGCCATTCATAAGAAGTTGTATATTTTAAATCACAGGGGTGTCTCCCTGATCACATGTTCAAGACAACAGATGGATATCATTGGTGTCTCAGCAACCTGTTTGAACTCATACTGAACTCTCTTAGATGCATGTCCCTGTGTCTGTTTTCCTTGATTACCCCAAACACACCACAGGTTTCATCAGCCAAAAAATATCAGTAGAATTTGTGGACACACACCTGATTTCAAAATCGATATTGGCCTCATAGGACTGGTAACCCTGGATGGGGAAAGGTCCAAACTTAAAGCCCTGCTCCAGCAGTCTCTTTGCAGGGGCAACGAGACGAGGCATCGCCATGGTTATTCGCAAGAAGTCCATAATGCGTTTTCCATGGTAACCATACATGTCTGCAGGTAAAAGGGGGAAAAAAAAACCTTTGATTAGATCATTTTACATGAATTTGATCCAAGATCATATTTGAGTGTTCCTCATCTTTGCCTATACACACTTCCTTGAAGTTAACAAGAAATTCCCATTTGCACATCATTGTCCTCACTCTCTTTGCGGGTGATGTCCACAGCCAACACTGTGGTGGAGATGTTGTCCTTATTAGAACGCATGTCCTTCAGCACAACAGAGTTCAACTCTCTTTGAAATTCACCCAGGAAAGCAGATGTGAAGCCTTTTCAAAAGAAGGACAGCCAGACAAAATTAATTACTTGATCTGGAAAAAGAAACAAAACAGAAATGTGCACACACAGTGACGCACTCATATTACTTTTCACATATTAACAAAACAACAAATTCCAACTCACCATTTGGTGCAGGGACATAAAAGTAAGGCGCAAAACCATGAATGTGGCAACAAACGCTGTTGCCGCTGTCTGTCACCCCAAACATCCGAATGATCGGGACTTTCCCCTGGACCTGGCCGGGCATGCCAGCCACTGCAGTCCCTGCAAAACACATGTAGAAACCAATTCTGACACCATTTTCTCTCACATTTGACAACAGAGCATTAAAGTAGGTGAATAAAATCCACACTCATTCAGATTCAAGCAACAAATCAAATATGTGAGAAATATCTTTAAGAAAATCTATTTAACTCGGGACCTGCTATACAGAGGATTACTGTCATTTCATGGTATGAACAATAACATAAATCAAAAGGTCTATGTTAACTTGACTCTGGCTTTCAACCCAAGTCCACTGTGATAATTACCTAAATAATAGTCCAGGTCAACCTGCTGAAACACCAAAGTATCAGATGATGGGTCCAGTGTAGGAGCATGAGGTCGTTGCCAGCGAGGGTTAATGTTTGTTGAGAAGAGGTCACCTGACAGAAATGGAGCCAAACATAATCACTTATTTTGCTATCAGTAGAATAGAACAAACAACAAAACAAGAGTACTTTTCTGACATAACTTGTTCTTCAGTCATCATTAATAATTACCACCCAATAACAATATCCACATAGCAAAGTTAGGCATACTCCATTTATTAAAAGCATGACTGGATCAAATAATAAAGACTTATGTACCCCATATATCTCTCTAGACTGATCTGGATATTACTTATGGATAGTGTAAAACCTGTAACTTAACTGTAGTTATTAGCATTTGTCATTAGCAGGAATATTTCATTAGCAGGAAACCAGGAAACCCATTTTACTTCATATACCCGTGTCTGTGTACTTCTCTGTGCATCACTCACCCACGGGAATAACATCATGCCCCGCCTGCCCCTCCATCTCCTCTGCCTCCATGTCAGCTTCATCAAACATGGACAGCTCCTCTTCAAACTGCGATGGACTGTCTTCCCATTCACCACCTGTTTTACCCCGTTTAGCCTGAGATGCACCACCCTTGAGATGGCCGCCATTGCGTCTTTTATAGTCCATGTTTACGACAAGCCTTGTAAATAAAAGAATGGAAAATGAAAGTGATAATTTAAATTATCTCAGCACACAGAGGTGACAACGCCCCCCCCGAAAGACACCGTTCTGACTATAGTGGGTTTACTATGAATACTAGTGAAACGACTGAGTTACACTGCTGCCAGAAATTAAATGAAAAAAAAACAAATTAAAAAGTAATGCAAGGGAAGTAAACAACGACACGGAGGTAATGCTGCTTCGTTAATGTGATATATAAAGCAATGCTAAAATAAAAAGCAGTCATTTGGTTGTTAACAAGTTTCCAGTGAATGACAGTCATTCCCTTCTTCTGTACACGATGTGGTCTGCTGCCCCTGTAACCACCATGGCTGGTGCTGCCCCTGCTAACACACTACTCTCTGGGGTTGTTGTGTCTCCTCATGTTCTTGGTGCTATTTCAGTTAAGTGCATTCGTGGCTGACATTGCCAACTTACCCACGCACGAAGGTGTAGGTTCAACGTTTCTTTGAAAGGTATTATATATGTTGACGTCGGTGATCCACGGTTAAGTTTATTATATGCCGAGTTATTTCTGGTGCAAATGAGGGCAGCTATTTCCTGCAGTAGCAAGCTAGCAAGCTACTGTAAACACAACAATCTCGCGCCAAACCGACCTTATCTAGCCGTAGCACTGGCCGGCTCCGTGAAAACACACGCCTGTCAGCGGCCGGTGCGTTTTTAAGGGAAGGTATAAATGCCTGTCAAAGTTACCTCCACACAACAGCCCCCGGTTGACAATGGCTCCCGCCACTCTTCTTTAATTTGTGAACTTTCACCGGCGAAGGCGCGGAAAAGTTCCGTTTTTGTTACTAGGCCAAATAACAATGCAATGGACAATGACGACACAGGCAAGGCGGAAACGCCGTTCTAATGTGGAGGAAGTTGAACGCGGCTTGTCTACACCTTGTACATTAATAGACCGTGTGTTCCCGGCAAAATGACGTCGCAGGGTACGAAGCAGAGAGGGAGGGAAAACGGCTCCACAGTTAAACACAGACACACACCATTTTATTTTTGTTTTTATATAACCTATATAAAAGATATTAACATAGATAGATAGATAGATAGATAGATAGATAGATACATACATACATACATACATACATACATACATAGAATATTGCAGTAAGTGTGAAGAAGGCAACAGTGGTTCATGTTACTTTAATGAAGAACTGAATTTAGAAATGAATGACACAAATTTTGCATGGTGTTAAGTCTAAGAATGTGTTCCTTGCCTTACATATTAGTAAAATAGATGAGTGGATTTTGATTTTTGGTTGGATGAAAATGACATTTGATGACTTGTTTCTAGCTTTTTCACTGTTGGGTGATTTATTGACGAAAAAATGAACCAAGTAGTTAAAAAGAATGGGGGAAAAAAAAGAAAAACAAACATCTGCATTATCTTTGTGTTCAGAGTTTGTAACAGAGGAACATTTAAAGGTTACACATACAGTGATCTGTCATTGATATCCATTAAAATGAATTAAATGTTAAATAGCGCTGCAACTCAGCCTTGGAAATTGAAATATAGGTTTGTTGATGCCTGGATGTCAAGTGATGCTAATATAACGTTTTCATTTAAACAGTGCATTAATGTTGGCAGTACAATAGCGTCATCCTCAGAGACACTAAAGTGGAGAAGAGTTGTCTAGGACTCCAGTGTGATAGGCTACTTCTGTGGTTGGGCCTCTCAGGGGTGGATGGTGATGGGGTTAGAAAGTAGCTATTAGGTTACTATAGGGGTTGGGTGTCTTAATGTCACCGACCATGTTGTATTCTCCAACTATGCTCGACATTATAAATATAACCCCCTGCTCACTCAATGCAATGGATGAAATGCTAATTGACCAACCACTGTGGCTCCTTTCACCTCTGCTCAGCCAATAGCGTGTCTCGACTCAGGAAACCACCCAGTTCCCGTCACGTTGTGAGGCGGAGGCGGAGTCACGGAGTGAAGCTCGTGCATAATCTGACAGCAGAGACCCCACCTTCTTCCTGACTCTCAGGCCGTGAACGTCCCCTCCGAATGACAGCGAACGCACCAGACCAATGTGAGTGTGTGGTATTTAACTCAGGCCGCCGCCCCCCTCCCTCAGTCTCCGCTGTTGTCCTGTTCATGGACTGACTCCGACAGCTGTCTATAGCTCATCTTCGAGAAGTTGTGACACACTGAAGGGTAAGTCAACATCTGTGCTTCATTTTCTACAAAGACAATATTTTTGGTTCTTTCTCCGCGGGCCGAGTGCGCGCATCAGGACGCTGTGTCCTCTGCGCGTTTCCGCAGCTGTGTTGCAGTAGTGTAGGTGCTTGATGTCACGTTCGCTCCACAACTCGTGGGGAAAAAAAACACGAGATGTATACAATCATAAAACAACACTGACATGCAGTTGCTGCTCTGCTGCTGAGACGATCCTGCTGTTGACTGTCGTCTCTGGGCGAGCAGTTCTGGTTCAAGTCTTCCTCCAGACCCGAGGCCCACTGGACTCCACAATCTAAATATGCATGCGAGTGGACTGGGGCGTGATAGTATGTCCATATAAGTGTAACATAATAAAGCATCTATAAAGAGGTGTCTACAGGCCAGGTGAGGTGACCCACACAGAGCCCAGGTGCACCTCAGAGAAATAGTTCAGTTTCAATAGTGTGCTCTTTACTCATGAGGATTAATACACTTGTTGCATGATCTTCACTCTGCAGTTTGGCACTTGTCCACTTTATTTTTTTTTATTTTTTTTTTACAGTCTTTTACCAGAGGGGAAGATTGTCTGTTTTAACCTTAAGATGTATGTGTGTGTTAACCTTAAGATGAGTGTGTGAGCGGGATTTGTGACATCATAACCAGTTTGGAAACCAGTTATGATTCAAGTGTGATGTGGAAACTTGAAACCCCCAGAGCACATCCACTGAGAGTAGATGTATGAGCGAAGAAGGAGACCTCTGTTCTCCAGCAGTCTGTATGAAAAATCTTTTCAAATTCATAAATCAGAGATTTTTCCAGTGGAGTTTAATTCTGATTGTATGCTCTGGTCGTGGGCGTTTATCAGCTTTGAGCAGTGATGGGGCTTTTAGCAATTTGAGATTGTCTCATCAGGAGAGTTTAGACAGATTAAATTTCTGTGGAGCAGTGAACGAAGGTGTGGATGAGACCGTTGCACAGGAGGAAATGCATGCCCCTCTGACAAAGTGTAGTGTTTATTCTCTACTTGATTATTTTGTGTAGTTTTTGACACGTCACAACTTCGAGGTGTTGCGACATATTTGTGCATATGATATCAACAAGTGGCACAATGTCAACAGCTGAATCAAGTTTGTGCCTGATCCGCGCCCTTGTCTGTCCCTTCCTCCAGCTCTGCATCTTTTCTCACGCTACTCCCCCATTTGTTCAGGGGGTTGCACCATTTCTACAAGCAGGAACTGAACGCTGTTGTAGTTTTCCTCTTACACTCAGTCAGTAGGAATGCAGTAGTCTTTTTTAATGTCTCCATTGCTGATAGGAAGACAGATAATCAAACTTGAGGAACTTAAGTCTTCCTCCTTTATAGCAGAGCTCTGGTGTACAATTCCAGTTTTGTCGTGACAAAGCAGATTTGTAGGTTTTATTCATTTAAAAACTCATGTAGTATGTGATATGCATGACTGTGCATGTGCAGGGTAAGTTGCCACATGATAAAGTAGCAACTAAAGCTCTTTGGCCATCTCAGGCCGTACACAGAGCAAATACGTGACACACATGCACACATGTATGTTGGACCCGTGTTACTCAATGCATCTCTGTATCACTTCAGTGTCGTTTGTTTGACGAGGGTTTCAGTTGAGAGCAGCCAAAGGTTAAGTTATTAAGTTACCAGAAAAATGAAAAACATATCCAATACTGGTCGAGAGTCTTAGCTCACCTTCATTTTAGTGTACTATGAAAAGAAATCACTTTGTAAATAACACAGAGTTTAAGTAGTGTTAAATCCTAAAGTTTATCTACGTTTTCCACTTATCCAGCAGCTGTACTCACACATACTCTTATTCTTACAATGAAGTGTTGAAGCCGCCCGAAGCATTGTCTGGAAAGTTTTTCTGTTGCAGAAGGTCCCACAAAAGTATTGCTTTGCTTTCACCTTCTGTACAGTTCATCCCAAACCAGCTCCATTGGGATTAAGTCTGGCGACTGTGCTGCTCTTCCATGAGGCCACTGTCTGCTTCTTCTCTTCTAATGTTTGGGGTCATGACCTCACTGTAGGATGAACCCTGAACAATTACTCCATCCTCTTTTGTTACCTGCTGTTTCTATTCATGCCAATAGCAATGTACACTACAGTGTTGTGCTAATCAAGAATCAGAGGGTGTCGTTACACAGTTTGCATCAGCACTGCCTTTGTACAGAGACAACTCTCAAAGCTTCATTTACTTGCACTACTGCAGTTCACCAACTCCTTAATCAATGAAAATGGTTTGATTTTCTAGGAAATTGGTATGCTCTTTCAGTTTGTATGGAAGAATATGGCTGTATTAAAACATTTGATCAATAGTTTATTACAAAGTATCAAATTTGAAAAAAATAAAATGGAACAATAACAGTCATAATCGTAATTACAATCATCCTAATTTGCTGTTTGACATGTATTTTGATGATCAGTGTTCTACCAGAGAGAACGAGGACTGTTCAAACTGTAAAAGAGTTGTTATTGGGAAAGGCTTTACACCATAGACCTATAATGTAATAGAAGTTATGAAATTCTGTCTGAGTCATTTATTTCTTGCAGGTCTGTCAGGAAATGCTTCAGGAGAGAAAGTTAGATTGTGTATAAAAAAAAAAGTGTCAATGACACCTTAGGCCTACTTAGAAATGTGAACAAGCCAGGGTCTAAAACCTTTCAATAACTGTTGTCTTAACTGGTTTATGTTTTTTTATGTTGTGTGGTTGAACTTTTTTGCAAAAATTAAACAAATCAGGCTGGTTTTAAACCCAACATTCAAATTTGAGTGGCTCACACCTCCAGACTCATTTTGGCCAGTAAATAAGTATAATTAGTAACAATGGTAAAAGCCGCCATCTGAGATCATGACGAGAGCTCTGTGTTCTGTGTTTACCCAGCATGCCGCTGGCTCGCAGCCTTTCTGTCACGTCCCTCTCAGGACTGGAGGAGTGGGACGAGGAGTTTGATTTGGAGGATGCTGTTCTTTTTGAAATTGCCTGGGAAGTGGCAAACAAAGGTCAGTGTTTTACAGTGTGTGCATGTGTGTATGTGGCTCCTCCTCAAAGTCTTTGAAAAGACTGAAATACATAAATAAACATTTAAAAATAGTATTTCTTTTTTGAATGCATCTTCACATCAAACATTTGCACAGGTTATTTCTGTCATAGATTTATTAGAGACCCATCATCTTAATGTCTCGTGTGTGTGTGTGTGCGCGCACGCACGTGCGTGTGTGTATAACGTTTTATCGTTGTCTCCATTTTGTGTGCGTACGTGTGGCGTGTTCACTGCATGTTTGAAGTTGGAGGCATCTACACCGTCATCCAGACCAAAGCTCGTCTGACCTCAGAGGAATGGGGGGAGAACTATTTCCTGGTGGGTCCCTATGTGGAAAGCAACGTGCGCACTCAGGTGGAGCTGATCGAGCCCACCAACCCTACACTGAAGAGAACCATTGACAAGATGAACTCCAGTGGGTGTAAGGTACTACCACACATACACAGTAAACACACACACACACACACATTTCCTGAGTTAAATTTGTGCTACACTCAAGGACATAGCCGGAGAGGTTATAGAGGGAGATCTGTGAATACATGTGGTGAATGTGCACTACACTTAAAACCCATTTAGAGATCCTCCTTCGCCCTTTTTTATATCTGACCCACTCGCCCTCTGCAGCCCGCTGTCCTTGAACACCTCTCCAAACACCCTGACATTTCCCTGCAAAGGTTAGGAGTTGTATCAGTGTCTCTCTGTCTCTTACTCTTTCACAGAGACACACTCCAGAAATAGATGACTGCCTGTGGGTGTGTGCCTGTATATGTGTGTATGTGTGTGTGATACTTCTAATGCTTTGTGCTGTGTCACTCTGGGAGTGCCGTGGAATTATGGGTCAAGGCTCGGAGTGGTAGTGATTCTATTTTAAAGGGATAGCCCAGCCTTTTCAACACAGCCTGTCTGCAGTGCCTCGAATCACACGACCTTTAAGCTCCACCACAGGCCAGGAACAGAGTTCAGTTATCTGGGCCCATGAGGAGTGTTCCTCATTAGTACATTGAACTAGTCAGCTGCACTTTTACCTTAAGCTGGAAGACACATTGTTTGTCTCAGGTCCTGTAACAACAACAAAACAAACTCAAAACATTAAGATTCGGGGCGTCAGGTGGCTCAGTGGGTAGAGCAGACGCCCCATATGCAGAGGCTATAGTCCTCACTGCAGCTGGCCCCACATCAAATCTTGCATCGGACGGCCCTAAAAAATAAAAACATTAAGGTTCATCTTAGAGTTATGGAGATATGTTTTTTTCAGGGTGATAAAGGAAGTAACTAATCAAATCAAATCAATTTGCAGTTATCATCTTAAAGAGTGAAAATGTGCCCCCATCCATGGTGAGCTGTTGCATAAAGTAACTTTTCCACCTCTATTCTTTTTCTTCATTCCCCCCACAGGTCTACTTTGGGCGCTGGCTTATTGAGGGCAGTCCTTACGTTGTCCTGATTGATGTCGCCTTCACTGCCTGGTCTCTGGACCGGTGGAAGAAAGAGCTTTGGGACCTTTGTGACATTGGCGTGCCCTGGTTCGACCGCGAGGCCAATGACGCCGTGCTGTTTGGCTTCCTGACGGCCTGGCTCCTGGGAGAGGTCAGCAGCTCCTGCCGAGTGTCCTGCAACTAACAGACATAAACATGAAATTAAAAGATTTTAACTGTGTTGTGTGTGTGTGTGTTTGTTGTTCACTTTGTGTTCTCCCATATCACAGTACGCAGCTCAGTGTGAGGAGCCCCCGCACATCGTGGCTCATTTCCATGAGTGGTTGGCCGGCCTGGGCCTGGTGTTGTGTCGACACCGACAGCTGCCTGTTGCAACCATCTTCACCACTCACGCTACATTGCTGGGACGATACCTGTGCGCCGGAAATGTGGACTTCTATAACAATCTGTCAGAGGTGTGTGTGTGTGTGTGTGTGTATATATCTGTTTTCATATTTACACTTTTATTACATAGAGCTGTAATAACATAGCAAGAGATCCCCATTACACTCTCTGTTGTCTTTGTGTCCCGTTCAGTTCAACGTGGATAAGGAAGCGGGCGACAGACAGATCTACCACCGCTATTGTTTGGAGCGGGCAGCTGCTCACTGCACTCATGTTTTCACCACTGTGTCACAAATTACAGCCATCGAGGCAGAGCACCTGCTCAAGAGGAAACCAGGTGTGTGGAGGTGGAGCCTGTATGACATGAGAGCAGAAACACTATTTTTATTGATATGCTTTATTCTCATTTACCACTGGTCTTAATGAATATGAATTTAATGTGTTGCTCACTATTTTTTTTTACTCAGTGTTTCAGCATGTCATTGTTTTGGTTGAGATAATCCATTAACTGAGTCTTGGCTGTTTTCTGTCTATTGTCATATTTGACATTAAATGCCTCTCTCCCCCATCATCCACAGACATTATCACTCCCAATGGGCTCAACGTGAAGAAGTTCTCAGCCATGCACGAGTTTCAAAACCTCCATGCCCAGAGCAAGAATCGGATTCAGGAGTTCATCAGGGGACACTTCTATGGGTCAGAGGCCCTGCAATATACTTCATAGTATCACAAACGTTGAATGTTGGTGTATAGAGCTAAAAGTGCTAAAAGTCCAGCACTCAAAAATAGCCTGTCAAAATCTTAAAGAGCTACAAAAGAATTAGTAGCAAAAGGTACACAGGAAATTCGAAGCGTAAGTGCTGCACTGATTTTGATTTGGATTGTCCATCAGGCACCTTGACTTCAACCTGGACAAGTGTTTGTTCCTCTTCATAGCTGGAAGGTACGAGTTCTCCAACAAAGGAGCTGACGTCTTCTTGGAGGCTTTAGCGAGACTCAACTATCTGCTGAGAGTAAGTGTGTGTTGTAGTTCGTGTCAAGAGATGACGTTGAAGTGTTGATGTGCAGGAGGGAGGAGGTTGAAGATTTAACTCCATATTTTTACCTATCACAGGTCAACCACAGCGATGTGACCGTCATCGCTTTCTTCATCATGCCAGCTCGGACAAACAACTTCAACGTGGAGACCTTAAAGGGCCAGGCAGTCAGGAAGCAGCTCTGGTGAGGTTTCTTCTCATGTCAAACTAGGTGAAGCATTGACATGAAGAGTCTCAGTTGACAGTGGGAGTCAGACACAACTGCACTGATCCACTCTTACTTTGACGTGGACTCTCTTCATCTCTCTCCAACAGGGACACTGCTCAGACTGTGAAGGAACGCTTCGGAAAGAAACTGTACGAGTCACTACTGGTGTAAGTTGGAACATGTTCAGTCCACTTCATTAAACCTGTAAGATGAGGAACAATCTGTATCATCAGACCATGAAATTGAAATTAGGAAAGCACACACAAAATCAATGTTTCTAATCAGGTTTTAGATCCTGTATCAACATTGTTTTTAACATTTATTCAGTCTTAATACTGCTTGAATACTTTTAGTGTTTTTGGCGATAATAAACAAATCCAGACAAGTGTCTCACAAATAAAGTCCAGAATGGACAAGCTTAAAATTTTGCATGTTTCCTTTCATCGTGAGGTCTAAAACAGTTTGTCTTATGTAGTGGACAGCTGCCAGACGTGTCAAAGATGCTGGACAAAGAGGATTTCACCATCATGAAACGCGCCATCTTTGCCACTCAGAGACAGTGCCAGCCTCCAATCTGCACCCATAACATGCTGGAGGACAGCAGTGACCCCATCCTCAACTGCGTCCGCCGCATCGGCCTTTTCAACAGCTCAGCTGACCGTGTCAAGGTATGTCGCCACGGCAACCGCGAAGATTCCCTCTCATCTTTTTAGGTATTTGTGTTTTTTTGTTTTGTCTTTTTAAATACAAGTTGATAGCCGTCCTCATCACAATCATCAATGATGCATCAATTTTTCCATTTTATCACACTGGTTGTTATGATAACAGGCTTTAATAACAAAGTGTTTCTCCATCCGTTAGATAATCTTCCATCCAGAGTTCCTTTCATCCACCTCTCCTTTACTTCCGATGGATTATGAGGAGTTTGTCAGAGGCTGCCACCTTGGTGTCTTCCCCTCTTACTATGAGCCTTGGGGCTACACACCTGGTATGATTCATGCAGGCTGACAAGGCATGTGTATGTGAATACATACATACAAGTATGATATTAAAATGTTAATCACGCCTCACTGTCTCTGTCACTTCCAGCTGAGTGCACAGTCATGGGAATCCCATCAGTCTCAACTAACCTGTCAGGCTTTGGCTGTTTCATGGAGGAGCATATAGCAGACCCCTCTGCCTATGGTCTGTTTCTTTATACACTGTCCCTTTAAAGACATCTCTGACAATAACAGATAAACAAGGATAACTAGTGTTTACTTTAATATCATGCTCTTCCCTTTGTAGGTATTTACATCCTGGACAGGCGATATCGGGGGGTCGATGAGTCATGTAACCAGCTGACGTCCTTCCTGTTCCAGTTCTGCAAGCAGAGCCGGCGTCAGCGGATTATCCAGAGGAACCGGACTGAGCGTCTGAGTGACCTCTTGGACTGGAGATACCTCGGCAGGGTGAGATTACAAATCCCAAATGTGACTTGTATTCATGTGTTCAGCTCTATAAAATGAATCATGTTTATTCTTCCTCTGCTCTGCATTAGTATTACATAGCTGCTCGTCACATGGCCCTGGCTAAAGCCTTCCCTGACACTTACCTATATGAACCTCATGAGCCCACCTCAGTAAGTTGTCTTGTGTGACAGATTATTCAATGCATTCAGTCACATCTCTTCAGCTTTGTCCTCTGATACAGTCTAATATGCTTTGGTTCTCATCCTCAGACCTCAGGCTTCCGTTACCCCCGACCTGCCTCTGTGCCACCATCACCAGCTCTGTCCCGCCACTCCTCCCCCCACCACAGCGAGGCCGAGGACAATGAAGACGATGAAGATGAACGCTACGACGAGGACCTGGAGGCAGAGAAGGACCGGGTGAACATCCGCCAGCCATTTAAAAACAAGTCTGTCCTCGGGGCCAATGGCAACGGTGTCATAAGCGAGAAAAACTGAGACGCGCGCACACACACACACACGCACACACACACACATTCATCACATGCAGAACATGCTAAACCTCACTAGTGAATCTTTATCGTTACAGTCATCCATACTCACAAAGTTTTTAAATGAGTGCAGTTGTGAATGCGAGTGATACCGTTAATATTGGCTTGTTGTGAAAATTTGCATCACAGTCAGTGTCTTCCCAACCTGTGCGTACCTCAGAATTTTTAAAAGTATCTGTCAGTTTGATATGTTTTGGTTTTCAGTCATACCAGCAGCAATCAGCCGTTTGCTTTGTGGAGTAGATGCAGCAGCTAGAAAGAGCTAAACTACAGCTCGACATGCATAAAACAAAATCAGAACTGCTGGATTTTGCACTAACACTGGATAACATAGGTCTAAAGTATTGAAAAAGTAACATGGGATTATTGAGAGTCTCTTGAGGGCATTTTTATACTTGATTCAAAGGGTCAGAGCAGGGAAAACAGCGTAACCCTCCTTTTTACCAGCACGTCATCTTCACATTCGAAGCAGGTTCAGCTACTTTCCAGCCAAGAAAAAAATGCCCATGAAAAGACGAGACAAGTGTCAGTTGCTGTGAGTAGCCACAAAGTAGCGCGCCTTCTTTTTACTGTTTGGTTTAAAAGTGTGATGTTGACCTTGTTGTAGCATTTATTTTTTTTCTGCCTTGTTTACTACAAAACTTCCCAGAATGGAAATGAAATGTTAAATGCACACACACAGACACACACAAAACTATAACAGCACATGGCATGAAAACTGTCAGGAGTGTGTTTTCATTTTGTTTCTGTGCCTTATTTTATCACAGCCTTTCAGTGACCACCATCAGTGAAAGACCTCACACTCCTGTTGATCCTGTATGTCTGTGTGTGATCCATATTCCCGGGTTTGCCTTGTTCCAGCAAGTATTTAGTTGTGAATGAAACAGAGATGAGACAGATGGAGGAAAAGGAGACAGTGTTTTCAGGTGAAAGGTAAAAGAGCTTGAGTACGTCATGACTGTGTGTTATGGAAGAAGGAAAAATGGTTTTACCAGACCTATGCTCACACTCCCTGTAAGAGCCTATTCATTTGTTACAGTCCTGCACCAGATGAACTTATAATAAAGTTTCAATATATAATATATTATTGGCTGTTTTCCTTTGTGTGCATGCAGTTTATTTGAACACAGTCATCTGACAGTTTTCAAATTCTCAGTAACAAGCTGATCCAGTGATCCGCCATTCACACAACTTATTCAACATAACCCCTATGTCTAGTGATTTTGCAGTAGATCCTTCCTCCTGTCACCAGCTTCAGCACAAGTAAACTCGACCCCCGTGACCTTTGCAAACTGAGAAGAAACAAGAAAGTGAAGGTTAAAACCAGAATCTCAATGACAAGTCACACAAATTCAAGATCTTACTCTAAATTTAAATTTATTTTGTCACAGATTTATTACACCACTGATTCCCGTGGACTCTCTAGTGGTCCGAATCCAAGCACTCTACTAAAGTACAATTTTGAAGTATGTGAATCACGAATATGCTGCATTAGACTTCTTCTCTACCACATTCATTCATAAACTGAAATTACCATTTACTTTTCAGATAGATATTTAGAAAAGGATGACATCATAAGGTTTTACAGATTAAACATTTTACTTATTTTACCAACCATTTAAATAACTATGTAAAACACAAAGAGTTAGAAATTCAAATGTTCAAAGAAATAGGTGTGAGAAAGGTTAATCATTTCATGATCTCTCAGATTTATGTAATGACCCTTAGGTCACTGGGGGAGGGGTATTTTGAGTGAGTACTTTTACCTTTAATAATTAAAGCATTAGTATTATTTACTGTTGGTATTTCATTTTGAATACAGAGTTTTACGGATACGGAGTTTTACTTATAATGAAGTATTTTTTAAAGTAGTACATTTAAGTAAAGGATGTGAGTACTACAACACAAACAGACTACAAAGATGGACCCGTTCCAACCCTACTGACCCTGGTTCAGACCCTCAAACAGTGAAACTGTGGAAAATATTTCAAAGAAACACAGACACAGGACTCACCAAGTAGACTGTGCCAGAAGGAGTTATATGTTGCACTGCCTGTTACAGCTCCCAGTCTGGCTGGGTTCCTCCTCACTGTGTGTACTGAGAAACCATCGGGCCCGGTTGCCTCCACCTCCACCACATGATAATCACGTAACCTGTGGCATAAAAAAAGGTGTGAGGGCGGACAATTCAAGCATATGTGAAAGGCTGCTTCAGGTCAGTGTGACACTCACGCTGTGTCAGACACAATCTCTCCCTGAACACCAGTGAAGCCCAGTGCTCCTGCTGCCACCGCTGCCGCTGCCATGGTATTCACATTGTTAGGAGCAAGTGGGCACAACTCAGCCACTGAGCCCCTGAATAAAACCCTCCTGCCCTCTCCCTCCACCCAATCAGAGAGGACATCTCCTGTCAGCCGGAAGCAGGACGGATGCTTGGACATTCTTATAAACAAGGCCTGGAAAAGAAGCAGCTTAGTGAGAAACACTGATGTTGGGCAGAGACACTGACACTGAGACACCGACATGTTCATGTAACTCAAGTACAAGCAAAATCAAGTCAATACAGATGCTCCACAAATTGTCTTCAAGCCACAGAGTCGAAGTCAAAAACAAAGCAGCCCCTGCACTGCGTGACTGTTACCTTCAAGGCTCCACTGTCATTCAGCCTCTGGATGTCCTGGCCTCCCCATAATGCACCACTGGGGACATAGAGTGTCCTCTCATACTTCTGAGCTGCCTGACGCAGGCTCCTGTTTAGATCAGCATCAGACAGGGCTGAGGGAGAGCCCACCTGACAGGAACAAAGACATAAACCAGGATACAACTATATCCAATTTATCAATATTTACATTCTTCATATTGAGTTCTATATTAAAATAACTGCTGATGGAGAGTTTTCCTTTTTTTCTTTTTTTTAGGAAAAACTAAACCAATAAATCTCTGTTCTTTGTTACAAACAGTGTGAATGCTCTCTCCTGACACAGATATATGTAAACATGTGTAAGATATATATAAAAACATTTAGACTCCCAAACAAGAAGATGAGATTCTCACCATGAAATGAGACTGAGACAGGAAGTCTAGTCCAAATTCTTTCACTATCTGAGGATGGCACACCTCCACAATCACATCACATCGCCTGTAATTATTCATAGAAGTCTGCTTTAGATGTGTGGCAGCATAGAGATAATATGAGATGCTAATACTGTGTTTGCATGTGAGGTTTTCGTTACCTGTCTGCAAACGATGGTAGATCAACAAGTATGAGTTCGTCAGGAACTGAACCTTTGAGCTTGTCAGAGTTTCTGTTCCAAACAAAAGCCAGAGTCAAACCAAGAGCAGCTCCGTCTTGCAGGATCCTCTTCACCAGGTACTGTCCTGGTGACACACATGCACACACAGATTGTACAACATTTGTGACATTAGACACCTTCAAGTCTGATAACTATAGATTATTCAATGTGAGGAAAGATTCATGAACTTATGTGAAGTATAGAAAGAGTGTATGTATTGTGTTTGGTGGGTGGGCTCTGACCTAGATGTCCATATCCTACGACTCCAATCTTTATGGAAGAAGAGCTGGTTGCCATTTCCTGCACAAAGGAAGCAACTATTCTGAAAGACAAAAAACAAATGAAACTTAAAAACACAAACCATCACACACACAGATATGTGTGCTTTTGACCTTCATACCTCATCTCCCTCAATCTCCTCATGTAACACTCACTACATTTATTGCTCCACTCACCTGATAATCCTGCACGCCTCCAGAGATGTGTGTCTCCCAGCGTGAAGCACGGCTACTGGCTCATAGCTCTAGGAATTGTGGGAAAGCACAGTACAAAGTTTGACTCAGAGAAGCCATAGTTAATTATTGTCCATTCTTCTGTGTGTGGATCTCCTCCTTTTATTTTAACTATTTCAGTTTCAGATGCAATAAAGAGCAACAAAACTAAACATGCTCAACACAACTGTGTGCTTCATTTCAACCAATATCTAATAGTATTTCTTTCAGTTTTTCAGCTCAACTGTTGCACAGGTTTCTAACTTGTATAGTGTGACTCTTTCTTTTTGGAGAAATGTGTCCCCCTAGTGAACCCAAGCACTGTGAAATGTGAGATTCATTTTTCAAAAATCTTTATTTAAATCATTCCTTGATCATAACAAATCTTACAAATTAGTCATATGTGATTATATTATATATATTATGTATATTATATTACACAGTCACTGACAAAGGTGAAATGTAAAGTAAGAAAGAAACCTGCACTGGATGTGACGGTGTCACACACAGTGATTCATCCACTTCAACTTTGCCCGTCAAGTGTTGATGTCACCAGCGTATTCCACCTGGAGAGGTCAAAGGTCAGCTGTTTGACCATGAGCGCTCAAAACAGGGAGAACATTGATTATCAGAGAGTAATCAGACAGAAAGGATCCGTCCAAAGTTCACTGCTGCGAAATACCAACCGACTGAAACTGAGACACAGTGGACAACTGAGAAGGAGGCGACAGGAGAACACTGACGACCGTATGTGTTGGTAACCGAGAAGAGAAGAGAAGTTCATCCAGTGGGGACACATCAGTGCTGGCTCTGAGAGGATGGACATCCTTGAGACAGATGCCTATGACAGGAGGCAGAGGAGAAATATGGTACCTAAAAACTATTTACTCTTTAGAATAGAGAATTTAACTCTTTCCATAAGAAGAGGATGAAATTGTCTAAACCCATCACTATCCTCAAGTTGTGTTTTTTCCTCCTTCTTTATTTCTTCTCCCTCTATCAGTCCTGTGCCCTGCTTCTCTCTCTCTTGCCTTTCTTCTTGTCCACAGCTCTGTACTTCTACCTGTGGACCCCAGACTTCCCTGTGTCCATCACGTCGGCAGGTGTGAAGTCAGCACCGATCCTGCTGTTGGCTGCAGCAGTGCTGAGCTGGAACGGAGCTCAGAGTGTCCTGGGCGTTGTGGGAGGACTGCTCTTCTCTGCTGTTGGTGATTGTTGCTTGATATGGGATGATCTTTTCTTGCATGGTAAGAGACTGATTCGTACACAAGCGACACACTTACTGAATTACAATGCACCAGACGTCATTTTCTTCATCAGTTAATAAAAAAAAATATTTATTTTAGCTATTTATTCTTGTTTGTGCTCAGCATCTCAAACATCTGTTTCAGGGATGGGGGCATTCGCTGTGGCTCATCTGCTATATTCACTGACCTTCCTCTCCAGTCGTTATGCAACTTACTCCCCTTCCTCCTGGGCCCGTTTTCTGTATCTAATCCTGTTCGTGACAGGAGTAGGTTTCTACATCTACCTATTTCCGTTCCTGCAGAAGGCACCACAGTCAGATGTACTAGTTCCAGCTGTGGGGGTCTACTCGTTCCTGATCACTCTAATGGGGACATTAGCAATGAGAACTGGCCACACATTGACAGTGTTGGGAAGTTTGATCTTCATGGTGTCTGACATGGCTCTGGCAATGCAAGTTTTCAAGGTGATGCCACAGATGCGACATGACAACGCTATAGTGATGGTGACATATTACTTGGCACAACTACTAATCGCTGTGGGTGATGTTAAAGCAAAGGAGAACGAGGATAACCTTTCAAAATGGAAGAGTTCCTAAACAGCATCCCTGTGGCATTCCTACAGTCTGAACAATCCTCCTCACAAAAAATCTTGATTCTACAACTGGACACATCCTGTAGGTCTTGGATTGTTTTTAAAGAAGCCATCAATGAACAGTAAGATAAAAACCACAAGCCCATTCTCCCACTGGTGCACACTCAACAGCAAATTCAGTTAAAGCTTAACTGGAAGAGATGGAGGAAAAGAGCATCCGGTAACACAAGATACCTCATCATGTGTTTCCTGTTGATCACAAACTGAGTCATGAGATTTGAAAACACCAGCTGTCTATAAACCGGGCTAAAAGAAACTGAGTGAATATCTAATCAGAATAACATCTGTATTTTGTGATTTGTGAAAAAATATTTTAATCAGTGATTTAGTTTAAGTAATGATTGTTCATGTGGTGGCAATTGTTTTTACTTGTGAGCTGTCCATTGTATTACAGAAAAACATCCATTTGGTTTGTTAATGATAAATAAATATATGGTAAAAAAAAAAAAACATTACTTTTGAGTCCTATTTTAAGAGACGAGCAAATGATAATGAATAAAAAAAGTTTATCTCACAAACTAAGTTAATAACTTAAACAACTCCAATGGGAGATTCTTTAGGCAGTATCTGTAAGAGATGCATTGTTTCATATTTAACATATTAAGAAGTGAAAACACAGCTGCCTGGCAAAAGTATTTTATACATTATAGTTATTTACACAGTAAAATCCAGGTCATGGAGTACATGCAAAATATGGACAGTGACCGTCATAACAGACAAGGAAATTGCTTAACACTCATGATCCAGATCATGAAACATGTTTCATCTTTTGCACACTAATATGAAAACAGATGAGGTAAGACTTCAGCGATCCATCTCATTGTCATTTGACTGTTGCCCACGGAACGTCATCACCCTCAAACGCTCGCAGAACTCCAGCTCTTCCTGCGGGAAACAAAAAGATGACTTTCAAAGGACGTATCTTGGAGAAGGATTAGGCCTTTTTCTAAATTACATACATCTTTGAGGCAATATCTCTATTTTATGTAAATATTAAAAAATCCATCCTCCACATGGTTCTGTTTTTCTCTGACAGGATCACAGGCCTATTTTGCTGCTCTATATATGCAAATGCATATGCACCTGTCTTTGGATGTATATGTGTCAATATTGGAGCAGCATTTTACCAGTGGAGAGAACTTGCTTTATTTCTTCTGGACTAGAAAAAATCTGAACATTCGTACTGGTTTAGGCTTCTGCTAGCTGTAGCCAGAGGTTTATGGCTATAACTACATTGCTTCTGTCCACACATATTTAAGCAGACATTTAAGCAGCTGCTGAAAAGTGGCTGCATGTTTTAGATTTCAGCCTGTGCTAAATTTTAATTCATACCAAATCAATGTTTTGGGACCATGTCAGATGTTGGATGGATACAATATAATCTTGTTGCTTTTTGTTTAGACTTGCAACTGTACACAATGTTTTTTTTTTCATAAAACTGGATTTTGCAGTAATAATGTTTTAATTTTGACAGTTTTCCTTCTTGCATTTATTCTGTTTGCCCTTGTGAAAGGGAAAGGGAACACAATTAAAACACAATACTTGGACCTATTCTACAGTTTTGACTATTCTGCTGAAGGCTCAGCATAAACTACCTGACTTTCTTCCTTTCCCTGGAGATCTTTGGATCGCTGTTTCAGTAGCTCCTCCAAACCCAGAGCAGGATTTTTGCAGTCTTTAAGCCCCTGTGGACAGTCTTCCACCAGACTAGACAGAAGTACAAAGACAGAGGACCATGATTACTACTGTGAACCATGAATTAATGTGTACAAAACAGTTCTAAAGACTGCAAGACTGACAGTGTTTCTTACCAACATAGAGCACCAAGCACATGCTCGTGAAAAGGTGAGTGAGGTGTGCGGAGAACAGATACAAGCTGCTGAACCATCCCCATGGAGACGAGTGTATCTGCAGGAAGCAGGAAACAAGTTATAGATATATCAGACGCGCAATGAATAAAAGTCCCATTTTCAGAATCATGCAAAAGACGGCTGCTGACTCAACCTGAAGTATCTAAAACCACATAAATACCGACAGACTCAAAAAAGCCCAAAACATCAGCAGCCAGTAGATTCACATTGGTTGAACAGCTACATCCTTCATCATCAGTCATGCTCTGAGTAAATTCAACACTAAGAGCATGACTGATGATGAAAGGAATAGCTGTTCACCAATTGTCTATAATCAAATGTTGAAAATGAATGTCTTTCATTCGTACCTTTCTGTTCAGGATGGGATGTGAGCAGGTTGAGCAGAAGGAAAGCCGACTTGGTCCTGACCTTCTCGTTCTCTGACTGCATCCCTCGCATTAGTACTGAGAAACCATCGTGGGATAGGAACACCT
>OMNW01017638.1:3317-15700 GCA_900303245.1 Selene dorsalis
GAAATCAGCAGCAGGGTTTTGATCATAATTAGCAGCTGCTGCTCAGTCTAGACATTTAATCAGTTGTTTGCTTGTAATTGACTGTTAGGACTTTATATCCTCAGTACCTTCATCGCAGTACCTTATACTAGAGTTGTTGTAAATGAGTAGGATAACTTTTTTGAAAAGTTGAAATAAATTCATTATTCATGTTTTTATGTGTCTTTGCCATCTCTCCTGCTCATACATGAGGACAAAATGCTCATACCATGTGTGCTATGAAAATATTCCACATATTCATATTTCATGACATCAGAGTATTTTAACTTTACATTTATACTTTCTGGCTAACTTCATCTTCTGAGGAACGTTAGTGTGAAACATGATAAAATATTGACTTCTGTTTGAAATTTCTGTCAATTGTTTGTTTAAAGAGTCATTTTAGTGGAAAGCCAAGAGAATGAATGTATCTCTAAAATTTATGTTAAAGTATGTTGGTATATGCAGCTAGATAATTTAACTTGGAGACGACTTTGAGGTAACAGGAAGTGCAATTACATTCTGTCTGACACCTGCACTCCTCTGCTCTCTTTCATGTAAACCTGCTGAAATGACGGTGCAACTTCTTTGGGCCGCAGTCGTGACCACTCATTCAGGACATTAACACTGAACTGCACACGAAACAGGAAAGTTGTTTCTTCTCAGCATTATTCTCAAACTCTTCCTGTTTGAAAGGAAATAGGCCAGTGTCCAAATTAAGGTCTTATTTTAGCCCTGCCAGTAAAATTATCTTAAAGAGACAAATTACATTCTGTTTCATAGGTTCTGTATTCTTAATGGGATGAGTTACGTGTAGCGCCTCCGGCTACTGTTCATTAATTAGTGTCTCCACTTTGAAACGTGTCTTATAAAGATGAGTTATGGAGAGACACGCTGACTGAAATGGGAGAAGAATAAATACATTGTGACAATTGATTCCATCTATTACTTCAATTAGGCTGCTTCAAATTCTGCTCTTTCATATTATATTAGACATTAGTGTTCAACTCCATTGTATTAGAATCAGGAGAATCGTCACTATATATTGGGGATCATGTCGGCCACGGTCAGGGTCTTTTAGCGCAGCATTACCTTGAAAAGGAAGGTGAGCAACGCTTTTAATTTAAATGTTCTCCCCTTGCTACAGCTACAGCGGTCTGCTGTCCAAGTCCACCTGGCACACACTCAGGCTGGTCCCCGTGTTTTCAAGTTTACACCACATTTAGTTTGGCAGCCGCGGGTGAAATGAGTCAGATGTGCTGCAGAAGAATGCACACACCTCATATCTCAGCCTGCAGTAAAGCCTTTTGTTTATGCCAGGTCTAATGCCAGCAGGTTCTGTTATGGATCAACCTGTACTTTCACACATAAATACTGAATGCTTATTGGGAGATTAGTGGCTTTCATCAGCAAATGCAGCCCAGAAGCTTTGAAGCAGACTTCAAGCGCCTCAGCTCCTGACAACAGGACGGACTGATGTGCTACAGGTGACATTCTGAAATATGCTCTTTCACTATCATCACAGTGAGGCTGTATTTCATCTGCGCCGCTCACAGTGATAATGCTGCTGCTTTCATTACCAAATATCAGCTCGGAGGAGGGGTCAGGGGCACTGGGGCATTGTTACCTCTACCAGTCATTACCTACTGAGGTTAAAATGGATGAGCTCGGTGCCAGTTCACATCCTTTCAAATAAAAATTCATGTTCTATGCAATACTTTGAAATAACACTCAATAATTGAACATTAGATGTAATTTAATCATCTAATAGGACAAATCGTCTTCTAGTCTGCACTGTGTCAGCCAACATGTTTATATCTAGGACAAGCCTGAACCTGAAACTACCGGTCTTGGGACACACTGCACTGAGAACAACTGATCAGATGGCTCTGTTTGACCATCTCTATCTGCTTATACAATGTGAACCATCCAGAACCCCAGGACAGGTTTACTCGGTGTTCCCTGAATCAGAACCAAGCGAGAACCCACCTGAGATCTGCTGACACTCACGCTTGTTATACAGATGCACTTGCTTTTCCTTTACTGCAAAGGTCTGAGATGGTTTCTTCCACTTAATGGATGAAAATCTGATCTAAACAGAATCTTTCCACTTGTGATAATTAACACACTCTTGGATTTATGTAGGTTTGACCAGATTAAATATATGGCCCCTAATTTAGTGTTACAGACCTAAATCATAACTGCTTTAATGTGAAATGTTATATTGACTTCACTATAACTTGACTTAGAATGAAAGTAAATCCACAGAAGGTTCTAGTTGCTCCTCTCATTACATTATCGCTGCTCCTCTTTGAACAGGTCTTGGCGCTCAGACCTGTCTCTGTGTAAATGTGCCTGCTTGGAAAAATGGGACTCTCAGGGGATTTCTGATTTTCAACCTCAGCCCAAAGAACATAGTGTTCCTCATCATTCAGATTGCACACCATGCACTTTCATCTGAGCCGAGATGTTCCCAAAATAAAACAAAACAAAATACAAACCTGGATTTTTTTTTTGTGTGTTGACATATTTAATTACAGCCTAAATAGACTGATCTAAAAAATACTATTTAAGTCCTCAATAAACAATATATCGAGTGTAAAGGATTTTTTTAAGACCTCACCTTTATATAAAAACAAAATGATTATAACTACGTCTATTACTGTATCACAGCTGCCTGCCAAACCTGCATTACAAAATAATTCAGAAACACTGTAGTGAGCTTTAAATGTGGTCAAACTCCAACATTAAACATTTAGTTATATGTTTTAACTATAAACTAATAAATTCACCTGCTCAAGCAGGAAGAGGAAGAAATGCTGCACACTGTATGAAAATGTCATTCCAGACATTTGAGCTGCCTCCTCTCCTCCCATACTTAGCCCCTCTTCTTGTTTGCCTTTCACTGAGAAAAATCAATGCTTCTTTATCAGGTGAGGTGGAAAAATTGGTTTCCATGGCAACTGTGCCCCCAGCCAGAGCATTAGCATGCGTGCACGCCTGTCAACAGGGCTACAAAGTTTTTCCGTCATAGAGACTGAAGTGAGTGTAACGGAAGCGATAGATGAAAGTCTGAGTCTCATGTTCAACGTGTTGTTGAGGTGACTCAGGTCCAGGTCTCTCCTGCCATTCACCAGACAAGCTGATGCTGAATGAACATCCCTTACTTCCTTTTAGTGATGATCAGTCCCTGCCTGACAAAACACCAGTCTTTACTCATGGAGGTGAAGAGGGGATGTGGGATTTAAACATGCTCGGTGAAAGCTCCTTACATCCTGGAGATCACTGGACACAACATCAGCTTAGAGATGTGTGTGTGTGTCTATGTGTGCACTCGCCTCTTTGTGCAGCGGAGGCACCCATGCACTAAAAACACATATGGCTGCCACGATGATTGTACACCAAGCCAATTTGAACAGGCCTGTTTAATGTGTAGCAGATGTATATTTACACTGTGACCTCAATACATAGAAGATGAGTCATAGGTAAGTGTATCTAGCAGCGATGTTTCTGCTGCATCACACTGCATCGCTGCTCGTACACACAGATAAGCAGAGTAGTGATTACAGCTTTTATCACTTGCAGCAGGTAGCATCTTATCCTTTATCCTCCACCGATGTCTAGACACACGATTGATTATTAGTCCGTATTTGCAGAGTCGATCTTGAGGCCCTCATCGTGAGGCCCGGCTGTTAACTGTTTAGGTCCATCGTACAGGCTCGTGCGAGTGTCATCACTGGCAGAGCTTACATAACAGCACATGGAGAACAGAGGACCCTTCTCTTATCTCAGCGCACACAGCATATATCACACTGCTCGGCTCATGACATGGACACAACAAATATTCTTCTCTTCTCAATTATTGATGGTATTTGTGGTTTTGGTGCCACAGTTTGTTTTTGAAGGTTCTCTTAGATTCACAAAATAAAAGCAGGTCATCTAACAGCTGCTCAAAGGTCGGTGAAATATTCAGTAATAATGAGGAGTTTTTGACCTGACTTTAGCTTTTGTGCATACTGGGGAGATTTCAGCATATATTAAACAGAGGCTGCTGTAATGTCCTCACAAATTAATTATAAATTTCATTGTCTTTACTTCCTCTGCTCTCTCTTTTATCTGGTTTTATTATTATATGAAGCAGTTTGTGACTAGGTTTTATCAATAAAATAATAATAGTAATTATTGTTATTATTAATTATTGTTTTTTTTTTTATTTGCTTGCTTATATACTGACTTTCGATTGGTTGGAGTAAACCCCAGTTAAATTGCTGCTTAGCAACTTCCTGTTTCCCTACAGCTATTTACATTGTGTTACAGTTAATGTTGATCATTTGATTTATTTGCAGCTTTTATATATTTGATACATTAAATACTATGTTAACACCATTTAATAAACGTTTTGTATTGAGCTCTAGCACAGACACCGAGACTGTTAACCTGTTTATGTGGCAATTTGCCTGTTTGTTCACTGTAAAACTAACATGAACATCCTCAGTCAAGCAGAATGACTCATGTGGTTGTAAAGTAAGAATTGTGTATTATGGGTTTATACTGTAGCTGTCATGAAGGAGTTGATCACACAGGTGATAGGAGCTGTCAGTGTTGAACACTGGACTAATCCAACTCACTTTCAGTCAAGATGGAACACACTGAATGATGAAACTGGAGAATTGTAGACGGATTCAAATGCATTTTCAAAATATAGTTTCTATTTTAAAATCACATTAATTACAGTTTCCAGTCACTGTACTGAAAGTGAATGAACAGCTGGTTGACAGTGCACGTATGAGGGTCGTGGTGTTACAGAGAGAGGAAGTGAAATGTTCTTGGCATGTGTAGGAGCAGCTGGAAGAATGTGGGGGAGTTCGGGTTGACAAGTTGCAGGTGCAGAGCGACAGGGAGCATCTGACTGACACAGACTGACAGAAAACACACAGATGCAACATCCCAGCATTGAGCAGCACAGACAAACAGTAAAGCAACACAGACCACAGCCTCAGAGTGGACCAACACACACCTGAATCTAAATCTGCAGGTGTGTGTACATTTCGGTGGATCTGATCACATGTGCATTCAGCCTCCCACACATGTGCGATCGTGTTTGTTAATCACACTGTTCACGCTGCTGCAGCATTAATCACACGTAAGAGGGTATAGCTTTTATCTCAATGTGTTTTCTCTTAAGTCCAAGGAGACGTTGAGCAGTACTGATGTCGGTAAGAAGTACTAACTTGGATCCTGCTGTGAATGTGATTTGATAGTGAAGACATCTTATTAGGAGAGAAGCTAAGCTTTTATCCTGCTGAGGGACTCCAAATCAATTTGTTCTTGAATTTGCTCGACATACTTTTTATATCTGTGGGTCCAGCGCTCTTCACAAATTAAACTATACTCTCTCGTGGCCACAATGAAACAGTGTCATGTTAAATATAGTCTTAATACATTAGAAACAAATTGCTCTGCATGCATCAACTAAAAGGGTTGAAAGGTTTCCATACATGCAGTCAGTCATGTATGTTTCAACATGATATTTCATAGTACAAAGTGAGATGTGAACATCTGATCAAACCCCTGAGTTAAGTCGAACTCTTCTAGACTGCTCCATGAGACAGAGGTCACCATAATAAAGTCACTTAGCAACAAAGGGATCATTGAAGAAACCAAACTGTACTTATCTTAAATGTGCCAGTGAGAAACTCACCATCATCTATCAACAACCTGAGAGTTTAAGTTTAAGCATGTGTGGACCATGGGCTGTGTTTTCTTTCACTCAGGTTTTGTGATATCACATGTTTCCTGAGATTTCATTATAATTGGAACGAATGAAGGCCAATCAATCCTGTCCCACTCATTACTAGTGAACTGTAACTACCTGGTCAGACCAAGAGAGACCTCAAGGTCATCACTTTTGAACTATTTGAAAAATGACAGTGAGGTCTGTGAATTTGTAACTTCTTTAAAAGTATTATTTATTATATGTATTTTTCTTTATTATATGCACCACCAACAACTTCCCCTTTTCCTTCACTGCACTACCAGGAGGACAAAGATTAGTCCAGTTTAATCCCATAGTGAACAAAAGAAAGCATCATGTGTTAACAGGGCACTAGTTGAGAGGCTGATACTCATCTCATTAACCTACATAGAGTACATATCCATCTGACCTCCACTCCCACCTCTGCACACCTTTCATGCACACCTAGTTGCTTTATATAGGCTACTGTGCTTCTGCAGAAATAAAAGCTACTGAACCTAGATTTAAAAAAAAAGGCTGATATGAGTGTCTGATTTTGGTAAAGTGTTTCATCTATTTAATCTTAAAGAGTAACTTAACACCAGACTGAACATCAGAGCTTTATCTCCTTAACAGAGATTCAAGATTCAAGTCTGTTTTAGCTCTGACCACGGCCACAGCCAGAGGTTGGGTGAGATCAGAGGCTTCGCTCTGGAACCAGTAAACAACCACAGGTTTGTGGAGTGCTTCACTGCAGCGAGGTGGGAGGTTAAACCACTGCAGGTCAGCAAAGGTGAGAATTTCAGGGGGTGTTAAGTTCCTCTTTTATTGTCTCTGTGTTGTTTCCATGTCCATCTTATCTGCTACGTGTGATGTATGAGCAGGCTGCTCACACATCACTCATCATAGTGTCACTATGGTTAGCAAGGAGTAGTGCTACTCTACTTTATTATTGGGGAGAGGTTAACAGGACCAAAGTTATGTTATTATCAAGGATCAAGGGTGGAGGAAAGTGAGGACTCTCTCGGTCAGTAAGTGGGCAATTGGGAGCTACAGGTCTGCATGTTGTTAGTGGGAGTCTACAGTTAGAGACTGTCACACACATGTTACCTGAGATCAGTCTCTGAGATACTCCTCTGGTGCAAGTCCTCTTCATTCTCCACCAAATCCTCCTGATGCTCCTTGTCTGAGTCTACCTTCCCCCCTGCCTCCTTCCTGCCTTGCTGCAATCTCCCCTCTTTACTGGCCCTTCTCCCTCCCTCACCCCCTCCTGCCTCCTCCTCCTCTTGCACCTCTCCTAACTGCTCGTCCCCCTCCCGAGACTGGCTCCTTGATCGCAACTGGCTGAAGACGGAGACAGAAGCAAAGACAGCAGCACATGCAGAGCAGAAAGAAAGCCAAACAACGTATGAATAACACTGACGGCAAGAGAGAGAGGAAAAAAAAAAGACAAACACAAAGAGATGGTGCAGCCAAGTTCAAAAGCAGACTGACTGAAAACAAGAGCAAACTGAAAGGCAGACTTACACCAAAGCCATGCAACTTTTTTTTGCCATTGGTGTTAGACAACACCCAAAAATGCAGAGATGTGTTTTCTTGTTTTAGTGTTTGTTGCCAGATATGGACAAACTTCCCCCACCACCTGAGAGAGTTCAACCATTTGGCTACAGATTCTGCTAAAACGGAGCCAAACCTGAACTCAACATGGTGAGAAAATGACAGACAGCACTAACGGCTTCATTTTCCTCTTTCAGTTAAACCAAGTGCAAATAATTTCAAAGCTGAAATCATCTGAACGTGGCAACACAGGATGTAAGTACGCAAAGACAAGTTCACAGGTGAGGGAGATTTGTCCATTCCCGGTAACTATGTGATGTAGTTTACAGACTGAGACACATGTCATTGTCCCCTGGTGTGGACAAGAGCCTACCGGATCTTGCGATTTCCTTGCGGCCTCTCTGACTGGACAGACATGTAGCTCGTGCTGCTGAACCGAGAGGCACTACTAGTTCTCGACACAGCGGACACGTCGCTTACATCGCTGTCTGAAGACTTGGCCGACAGGTTATCTGAGCCCCGTGGATCCCTGCCTGAACGCTGCAGAGAGGAAGGGACATGAACAAAACATTAAATATTATTATTGTGGTGATGTTTAATGGCTCGGTAGTGCTGGACTGGTGCAGGTTGATACACCAGTGCTACATGGATAAATATTAAATGCTGCAGTGTTGATTCATACTGCTCTTCTAAAAAGGAGACACTCACTCAGGGTATTTAAAGGAAATGAGCTGCTCTGAAACACTGCTCGCATGCCTTAGCTTTTTAAAGACAACCATTCTGGATCAAGATAAGTTCTTCCACTGAAGTGGGCTCATGAATGTGAATCACGTCAACTTATTAGTGGTGCTCTCAGAGAATGGGAAGAAGCAAAGGGGAAATGTTGCTGTTGCATAAGGCGTATTAGGTTGTGCCTTTTGAAAGGTCAGAGTTTAACCTACTTCAGCCAAATATATCAAGGAGCGAGAACATGTTGTGGAGAAGTTTACAGCTGAGAGCTGAATGTTGAAGCTCTTCATGACGTGAGATACAATCTGTCAACATGTTGTCTAAAACACACTTTTAATGTTTGTTTAAAGAGGCCACACAGTCACATCTACAAATGGACCCAGTTAACTTAGAAATTGACTGAAGTTGTTCAAATTCTTAAACCTGTGTGTAATTAATCAAACATTCAATCTGGGTCCTTTAGAGCCTAAGCACAGCTCTTTGAGCTTTTTGTCTGGGTGCTAATGCAGCCGTCCCAAAATGATCTACAGTATAATGTGAAATATAATGTAATGAATATATAATTTACAGTGGTGAAAATGTATCTGAACTCTTGTATAACTTATTTTTATTAGAATGCTGGTGTATATAACAATAATAATAATGACTAATACATGATTTTTTCTCTGATTTGTTTTTGTATATTTCACTGTAGTAAAATTTGAATGTTGGATACCATATAAATACACTGACATTCACTTGTACATTCATTTTCTCTATACTTAGCACTCCTTGGGAGCTCAAAAGGAATGACAAACTTGGCATGTAAAACATCCTGTGTGCGTGTGTGTGTTTTATGAGATGTTTAAAGTAAAAGAACCTGAGCTGAGTGTTACAGTAACTGTTTTGATATTAGTCTGTGGTTTAAGAGCAGGAGATCAAAAGTTTAGAGAGCGTTGTTGTCAGTGACACTTCCATGGAAGATAACATTCAACAGGCAAGGCCAACTCACAGTTTAATCTGCTTTTTATAGACTCATAGCAAACAAGTTGTCTGCTCCTAATGCAATAGTTTTCATAACAGTGACTTAAAAGGAGAGCTGGTGGCAGAGTCTTTCTTTGTCTGTACATCTTGGCCCAGACTGCAAGGAGACACCAGACCAAGGCTGAGCTCTCTAAACAAGCTGAGGACATCTGCAGAACACAGTAGTAAACACTTGACTCTGCATACACTCACTGTCACATTCCTTGAATTTACAATGATCAGCTTTTTTCACCAGATATTCTAATTATAGTTCTGTCTGGCCATGCATGTGCTAGAGACACTATGGCACTATGTTTTCAAATGTATTCTTCCATTAAATAGTCACTAAAGCTGCATGCATTTATACTGTAGTATACTGTACTCTCCTGTATATATGTTAGCTTATGCATATATTTTGCAGTTTGGGTTTAGTGGCGCTTTCAAAAACAACTGACCCTGACTCAGTGTTTTCCAACCTGAATTCAATGATCAGATGTGAGTGTTTATTAGTTCTCCTGTGTTTGTGTGGCTCTGTTTGTGTGTACATGTGCACTGTGCAAACACCAGTGCCCATGCGCAGTATGATGTTGATATGTGCATGTGTACATGGTTGACTGCCTTCACAATGTGCCATATGGCCTGCGCACAGTGCAGCCATGCAAACAGTAAACTGTAGGTGCATGTGTATTTTTTGCTGGAGTAGTGAAGCAAACATCCATCATATATCTGTGCATGCTTTTACCTTGTGGTAATCCTGCTCCAGTCTGGAGTCGGAGCCTGCTCCTTGCTTGTACTTGTTCATCTTCAGTTTCATCTGCCTGGTCCTCTCCTCCATGTCCATACCTACACACAGAGAGAGGAGAGTCAGATGGCGGCTGCTACGGTGAGGGAGAGCCTGATGGGAGGACACACTGTAATGGTGAGAGGCGAGTTTCTGCTGAGCTATGAGCCATGAGCTATGACGAGGACAAATCTAATGGGGAAAAGCTGAATGGTCGGCCACTGTAACAAAGAAACACAAACACAAACATAAAATGCTGACGAGTAAAGGTAAACTGCATAACGTATTAAACTGGGTCATTTGTATCCACTTGTCCCCAAACCCAGGCCGAATAAACTTCATAGAAATTAATCAATAAATCAGACCCTTATTGCACAGTAAAATAATTTTGAATACAGAGCCAAATAACTGCATTAAACAAAATGCACTACCTCTCAAAAGCTTCCAAACATGTACATTTACCTCAGATTTTAGTCATATGCCAATTCTTTGACAACAAATGCAATAGTTGGACTAACTGGTCAACACATTCTTCTCAGCTCAAACTGCAGCACTTAGAAATCCACAGCCTTTTTTTTTTTGTCATTTCAGTGCTTTGTAAAGTCATCACATAATCCTGTTTGCCCATCTCATCTTTTCCTGAATTCAATTTATTATTTTTTTTGTTAATTTATATTTTTTGCAGTCACAATTTGCACTATACAAAAAACAAGCCGGCAAACCGAGCTAAACCTTGCTTTGTAACTAACATGACAATAAAACAGCAAAATAACACCTCAGAAAATACTTCCTGCTGGCGCTGCTACATGTCTTCTTCTCTGTGAAACCAATTATCGAATGCCACCAAGTGTTATCGTCCCTGCTGGACCTGTGTCTCCATTCTCTCCACTTGCTCTCTGTCTCTACTTTTGTGTCATATGATGCCAGTGGTAAAGTGAAGGTGAATGCACAGGTAGTCGTGCCATGCACACATACAATATGCCAACAGCTTCACACACACACACCCACAAAAAAAAAAAAAAATGCAATACAAGCTAGGAGCAAATGAATGGCTGCACGGGTGAGGAAAGTGAATTTTTTTCATCACCATTCTTTTCTCTGCTCGTCTTGTGAAGTGTTTATCTATGCTGCCTACGTGACATCTCACAGCCTACACACTTCCACATCTACAGCTTTCTCATAAATGACATGGAAAGCTTCATGTAAGAAGCATTCAGTAAACTGCCACAATGTAGCATCTATTGTTCTGCAATGTTTGTTTATCTGCAAACATTTGATTATGCTGATTAACTCATGTCATTCTTCTGATTTTTACATTACACTCAGAGTATTGAGACTGTTGTGTCTTTGAGCTCACTGACTTTGGAATGAAACAATGGCTATGAGGTTACAGCTGCAACTTTATTCATTCATTTGTCGTCCTTCACAGTGATATCTGATGGAAAGTACAGGAAGTGCTGGGGTTTTTTTTGTTTTAGACATAGCATCCAAATATAGGGGAAGAAGGAGATTTGACAACTTGTCTTTTTCTCCACTGTTTACCTGGAAACCTCACAGTGACAACAAGACTCAAGACTCGGCTTTAAAAATTGGGTCAGTATATAAAACTGACTGTACATTTTTTGTTAGGCCTCTGGGATACACACAGTGCATTTTGCTGAGAAACGCTAAGTATCACTACATATGATACGTTTTGTTTGTGTGTGTGTTCTTGTCCATGAAAATTACAGCATGTTCAGCTTGGTCCAGCTTCACAATGACCTGCTCCACTGCTGTGGCAGAGGACATGTACAGTATAGGAAAAAAACACAGATTTTCCACTGCTTGCTGACTGGGGACCGTCTGAGTATGATAGTAGTATGAAACATGTCCACATGTCTTGAATGTCAGCTGTCCAAACGTTCATAGTCCAACCTCATAGTCATTGTTTTATTTGAAAACAAATGTGCTAAAGTGGAATTCATTATTATGTTTCTATTCGACTGCTCTGCAGTTGTTAGGGACTCTAAATGATATTCACAAAAGGACATATTGTGTCAAATGAATTACACCAAAATAGGCTATGAAATCAGGGAAATATTGGAAATGTGTGTCCACAGAGAAGTTAACCCAAATAAGGAGAATCTTGCTGTTATAGCATGTTTTGCTCTTCGGTAGGAAGTGACCAGAGTGTCGAGACCTGGTGCTAACCCTAGGATCATGTGTTTGACCATGACCATGCTGCTATGAACTGTAAGCCCACACAGTCTGCCCACAGCAAATAAAGGAGTGCCACATGACAAAAGAAACAAACAAGCCGGAAGCACTGTCCACAGAACGGAGCGCAAAATGCACGAGAAAATGGAGGCGAGCGAAGCAGAAAAAGAAGAGACAACTGGTATGAGGGGAGGTGGGTGGGGGAAGGCAAGCCAGGAAGACATACAGAGTGAATAAAAGTAGAAGAAGAAGAGAAGGCAGAGTCAGGAAAGGAAGAGGGGGAGAAGAAGAAGGGACAGACCTGAGTTCGTCCAACTTGGTGAGTCCGTGTCTTCTGGGATGACATCACAGAATGGACAGACACAG
>OMNW01017680.1:10856-23031 GCA_900303245.1 Selene dorsalis
CTCCTGCTGTGCAATGACACCTTGTCTGCTGCTGTAAGTGATTTATAGTTCATATACATTTATTTTGATCATGTGTCAAGTACAAAAAAACAAAGACTAAATGTATGAAGTAAGGTCTTAAACGTATTTATTACAAGGAAGGAGTAATCTTCAAATCTGAGATGTTTTTTAACAAAAAGGGTACAGAAGGATATCAGGTTAGGGTGAAATGATGAGTCAATAAATAACTTAGCTGATTCAGCAGAAAAAATGATCTGCAACTATTTTTAAGCAATTCATTGGTTGGATCATGTTTTAATGAGAAATACCAAACATGTTCTGGCTGAAGCTTCTACCTTTCGCATATCTTAGGTGTCTGGCACTGGTGGTGAGACAACAGAGCCAATCTGAAGGCATTGTTTTGAGTTCAGGGAAATATGCCATGGGAAAAATATTTTCTTTTCTCTCATTGACAAAATGTTGTCTGGTTAATTATAATAAAAAATCTGTAGTTTCAGCCCCAGATCCAGCTCATGTGTCATTTTAGCAATCAGTCCTAGATTAAACCACAGCATCCACAGCAATTTCTTTCTTTTTCTCACTCTTGCTCAAAATTCCATGTTTAATTTTTTAATTTTTTGTTTCTATTATAAATCATTTTATCGTATCTTGTCTGTATTTTAAGCCTACATAAGTACTGTCAGCACTTTCCTTTACAATTTCTCATTTATTTCACTACAACCTGTAGATGTTATTTTCAGTAATGTAAAAGAGGACCTCACCAACAAATACAATCAACCTGTTTGCTGGCTGCACCTCATATGGTTGGCATCATTATAATGTAGCTATTTGTAAATTCTGCTATTGCTACATTGCAAAATTCATTCCTTTCCTTCACTGAAGTTAGAATACTCACCAGCTAGCCCTGGCCTGTTAAATCTGTGATGCTGAGTCACTATAACCTTCTGCTTACCCTGAAGTGGTGGTGTGGGTGTATTGTAACCTTGTGTCTCACAATGACGGCTGAGGCTCTCGCCAAGACTGGTAAACAGCTGTTGATGTGAACGTTGGCAATGTAGCAAGAGCAAAACTCACAAAAAACACCTTTAACTAATCTGGTGTATTCACACATACAGGCCTGACTCATAATGATCCTCACACCGTGCTCCCTCATGAAAAGACTCATTCATGACCATTACACAAAATCAAATTAAAGCATAACATGGCAGTCTAAAAGACCAAAAAATTCCTGGTAAAGGGAAGTACTTTCTATATGAGAGTGTAGGACCGGTGGATTACAAAGACTGTATTATCATCTTAACCCTCAGCAAACTTTCTCCTCATCTGCTGTCTGTCTTGATGCTGACCTGAGGAGGTCACTCGCACTCCCTGGCCCTGATCCCCAGAGCCCAAGACACACACACTCACACACCAGGGATCAGTTATTAAGTGGGGCACCGAAGCGTGAACGGGTTGAAGGCTGGAGTGGGGTTAGCTGAGGGCAGCTAAGATAAGAAATAGGAAGGAGCAGAATAACAGGACAGAGGATGACGCAGGCTTATACTGTAGATAAGCTGTCAGAGATACAAGGTCAGCCCCTAGGACACACAAAGAGATGGGAACAATAGGTCTTGTACAAAGAGGATTTAAGATTTTCTACAATGAGAGAAAACTGTGACCAACTTTTGGTTTTGAGTGACAGTCTTGGCAGAGACAGAGAGACGTGAATGGAAATCAGTTAGAGACCAAATCAAATGAAAACTTAATTTAGAATATAATCAGATATGCAACGATCTCAGGACAGAAACCTAGTCATAAAAATGAACTCTTTCTCTAGAGTTTTGACTGCTGGACAATCCGAGCATCTTTTTTATGGATAATCCTGACCCAATGTATACAGACGACAGAAATAGAAGCCCTGAATGAAATGTGAAAGGATCCGTGCCAGCTGCATGAGAGACATAACCGACGGCTAAAACCTGAAAAAGCAACTGAAAGGAAGATTATCTTAAATTTTTATCAACCCTGTTAGAATCGTTCAAAATCTAACTATAAAAATATAAAAAGAAAAATATATTTTTAAAAGAGGCCTCACTACGCCCTGCAGAACTTCTCTTCTTGGAGAATACACACAGAGATAAATGACTGGCTGCCTATTGTTTACTCTATATGTGCAGATGAGCGTGAAAACGTGTGTCTGTGTGTCGATACAGAACTTTTGAGCGGAACTGGGATGCTGACACAGTGGCAGAGACGTGAACTGTTGAGGCCTGATTACAGAGAACAGACATCAAAGTCGAGATCAATGGGCTTCAACAGAACGTCAATGGACATGCCCGTGGCAGTGTTGCCCAGAGATTTAACAAAGAGAGGAGCTCTCCAGTCATTCAAAGCTCAACGGATGGCCTGATGGGGTATCTGTGCTGAAGTGAATTGAAACCATGGGGTTTGTCTGGGCATCAGGAGCTCCACCCTGAGGAACTGAGGCTGGAAAAGACATTTTAAATCACTTTCTAAAACTGTTTCTTTGGCGACATATTCTTTTTTTTGTGAATTAATTTAGTTTCTGGAACAGTAAAGTTAAAAAGAAGGCAGACAGTTGACGCATGACATGTTGCTGTTTATTGCTCAGAAGTGACCAATGATCGAGACAACAGGGTCACGCTATCTCTTTCATGGTGGTGACTAATATTCTGAGAGTCACTGAAGAAGAAGTGCACCCATTTCTTCTGACTAACTGGTTTGAACCACCTCTTTCTTGTATTTGTCACAATCTCAGAAAAGACACTTGGCTCGGACTGTGAGAACTTCCTGTCCAAAGACTCACCTCAAGAATCAAAGCTCTCATTACTATGTGACCTGGCTCAAAGTCCTGACTGACTCAGAACACTGGAGTCAGGAATCAAAGATCTTCCACTGGCTCATGACCTCTTTTAAAGTTTAACTTCATGAATTTGGCTATATTATTATTATTATTATTTTTAAACAACTACATAATTATCTTCTTCTTGTTTTATCCCACATTCAATTCAGTGTCTCGTATTTTTTAATATAAACTAAAGCCTTGCTATGGTTGGCTTCAAAGCATTTTGCAACTGTGCTATACATCACGGAGCCCTTGTACAGCCTGGAGGACATATGCATTCTGTCTGTATGGTATACTAGTAACATGCGTGATAAGTTGTGCGCGTGAATGCATTATAGCTGTTGTCAGGTCTGTTCACAGTTGACAGGAGATGTGAAGGGAGACAGAAGAGGTCTGACAAGTCCTTGGACCTTTGCATGTAGCTGACCTTGCCCTTAGAGGTGTTACTAAGAAGCTGGTGCAGAGACCCTTTAAAAAGGCCAACTAGGGTCACTGAGCATCCATGTTGTGTAACTGCTATGGTTAATGGTAACGCCCTGTTCGTGTTAAATCATACAGTACATGGTCTCGGACTTTGTCACGCATTTGTCATGGGTCCCCGTGTGGATTTGTGAAGCTTGCGGCAGAAGCAGTGAGAGGCAGATGACTACTGAAAGGTCCATGAAGCACAGTTTGAGATATTAACGCTGAATATGCACTACTGCTGATACCAGTGAGAATCAACACCTAATTTTCATCCACACATGTACATGGTTGACTCCCCCTCTAACCCACAGTACCGGCTTGGGAAATGCAATTGCATAGTGACTGCCCAGCATGAAATAAAGGGAAACAAGTGTGTGAAACATGCAGCAAGGTAACGGATTTTTGGTTTGCCTACCTCTGGTACCTCTTGGGGCCAAAGGATCTACTGTATATACATATACATGACAAACTTCATATGACAAGAGTTGCAAAAGACAGAGGGGGCAACATTTTTTCAAATTTTAAGGGATATTCTAGCGTAAGTTTAACCCATGGTCTAGCGCAGCCAGCCCCATTAGGTGGCCTGTGGGCCACAACCAGCCTGCAAGAGCCAAATGTCCAGCCTGGAAGCCCTAACAAGTCGATTACTGAATGCAGTAGAAAAGGAGTCCAGTGACATTTAGTTCCAAATATGCAGGCACACTTTGTTGACTGTGATAGTTTAAGAACTTATAAATAACTTGTATTGAAATATGTTTAAACTATTATTGACTTATAAGTCATAATGTCCCTTTAAGCATTACACATTTGTTGAGACTGAAACTCTTCTTAATTCTTAATCTGGAAAACAGCAGCTGTATTAATCTCACCACATTAGCTCCGCTGGAGCTTTGGATCGTATCAACTGATCTTCCTCAGCAGATGGAGTTGTGATAAGTGTCAATGTGTGTGCGATACAATCACAGGCTTGGCAGCTACTGAGTGGATCATCTCCAGCTGTTGTTCACAGCTACAGACAAAGTGCAGACTTTTAAGTTTCACATTAAAAATGTTTTTTTGTGGTGTGACTGATCATCTGTGACTAATTGTGGAGATAGTGATGCAGCAGAGTTAAGATCACTTTGGTGTAGATAAGGGAACTATGAAATTCATATGCTGACACATTCCCCTCAGAGAATGAGGTCAGTGTACCATTCAACAACCTTAATCAATGCTTCCTCCTGAAGGCCAGGAATCAAATGACCCGACTTAATAAAGTCAGGGTTCATTGATCCCATAAGGTTTGAGACTTATTTCCCTCCACAGCAGGGTTAGAGGTCAGCCCAACCTCCAGAGCGGAAAGGAATTCAAACTTTTGCTCAAGGACATGTCCACAGTCGACTGCCTGTCCTCCAGTTAAAAGGACATTCACTCCAATATCTATGTTCCTTTTGTGATAAAACAAGATTTTCACCAATTTTGATTCTGGTCTCTGTCCCACAATTTGAGAATATGAGTTCATTGTTTCATATTCTGATTTTTGAATCTTTAGGAGTCCGGGATCAGAAAAGAAGTCCGATTTACACTGAAGTCAAAGGAGCATTGATTTTGACACCTCACAGCAAAATGTCCGGTGTGGACAGGCAGTGAATTGACCGGCAGTCAGCAGGTTGTGTGTTGTCTTTATTAATGGCATGGGACCTGTTCTCTCTTGTTCTCTCTCTCTCTCTTCTGCTCTCCCTCTCTTTCTCCTCCTTTCATTTCCTGGCATGGCTCCTAATGGGAGCGCTCCATCAACTCATTACTCAGATGGATAAAATGACTTTTTATGTGGCGCCGGTGAGCCACGAAGCTGCAAGCAGATTGAGCAAATGAAGAGAAATCAGAGGCCCATTCCAGGCCTGATAGAGCGGTGTGACAGATTTTCTCTGCCTCACCATTATGTGAGAGAAATGACTGCATACAATGTAGTATTCTGACTCTGAAGGATAGTGCCTATGATGTACTCCTGCATTCCCACATAAACTGTGTACTGGAGTACTGTTTGAGTGACAGACTGAAATGTGTTGTGGATTAATTTGTGCCCCACAAGATAACAGTGGCTAAAAGCTGCGACTGATTGCCTAAAAATGTAAATTGACTTTTAAATGAGCAGCAGATGTTAATAGCCACCTCGGTTTTAATACAGGCCGATAACTAAATGTGGAATTTATTCATTCTCCGACACCAATACTCTTGAGTGCAGTTGCCGTTCAAATGATAAATGAGAGAGTTACAAACGACACACGTACCTGATGCCTTTGATTTGTGCAATGCTGTGGTGGGAGATCCTCGACAGAGCGGAGATTACCTGAAACACAGAAAAAGACTGTTGACTGTTTGTCACACGGAACAATCAGCTACATTTGTTCCGACTTGTTTACAACACTGTGACTGTTAACACCTTGTAACTGCAGTGAACTAAAGACAGCGTCATACAATAGGTTCACACAGACAAGGTTTCATACATCACAAATCTAAAGAACCAAATCTGAAACCTGGCTGTACACAGAGAGAGTGAGAGTTGGGATGTAACACACAACAGCTACAAACTACTAAAAAATAACCAAATAAAAGATGTTAACTAGTCTGCATCTACTCATTTTAGCGCACATCAGACTCCTCCAGTGTGCCTCTCTAATGTTTCCTGTTTCCTTGCCCCTTCACCCAGTTGGTGAATGGGCACTGAATTTCTCAGTGAGGAAGAACAGTACAGATGTACTTCTTTTTTTTATTTTTACTGTGTATTCATTTTCAATTTGATTAATTTATCAACCTTGTTTCTATTTTATTCTTCCTCTCTTCAAATCACAGTATTATGCTGCATTTTGTGTGAAGTCCCCAGAGTAAAAAAAAAACAACAAATTGATGGAAGTAATGACGAATGTAACAAAAAGATAAACAGTAAAAAAGAAGAAAGCCATAAAGGAAGATGTAGACAAAACCATCTGTCAAGAGTCGACTATCAACAAAAAGTTAAGTATTAATGGCATCAATAAACTCTACATGAAGGCAAGGCAACAATCAAAAGTGATGAGTGTCACACAGGAGTCATATAACAAGCTTCAACACATCTGCTGCCGGGTGAAAGAAAAGATGTTCACCAGTCACTGTTCTCTGTGGGTGAGCATCCAACATTACCTGCATGTCTCTTACCAACCCCCCTCAGCTGTATGCAGCACCACACAAGACTGTGTGTAAACATAATGCAGGCAGCCATGTTAATGGTGACATTCACAGACATGTGGTGCACAGTCACGCAGGGATGAGCACCACTGTGATTTGTTCATGCACTTTGACCATTTGCACCATGTTCCTTATTTGACATAGTGCCTTGTTTTCTGTGTGCTCATCTTCATACTTCCCCCTCCTCTGTCCTTTTTCTTTTTCTTTAGTACAACAAGGTTAAATGTGTGGCTGCATTTAAGATGATTTATCACGGGCTGTGACTCACACGCAAGTGAGCTTATGGCTGAGGACTACAGATGGTGAGCTTGCTGGGTCTACAGAGGCTAGTTCAGGAAAATGAGGGAACCGCCACCCCAAAACATGCACACGCACACACACACACACACAGACCAACACACACAACAAAATACAAACCCTGTCTCCTACGCCTCATTACCCACTCCTGGGTGTATTTCCGTCTGCAACACCGTGGCAGTGCCAGATGCCTCCTCGACAGGGAGGAGAAAATTGTTATCTCAACCTCTCCTCCTCGGCAGGTGTGTCATCTGCAGCCTCTCATCAAACTCCCTCTTCTCTAAACACCCAATGCAGCTTGTCAGCGCTCGTGGTATTTAAAATTCAAGAAGAGGCCTCTGCTAATGGCTGTTGTGAAGAGGAGACCACCACTTTAGGACCCTGGAGTTAAGCTCAAGTGGTGTTGACCAAAACCTCTCACTATGTCTATTCAAGTTATCCTCATGTTTAACATAATTTTGTGGAGAGGCAGAGGGTGGGGTGGGTGGTGGGGGGGATGACATGGAGAAGGAGTGCAAATGCTTCATAATCATTTACATCTAACCACTCTATGGGGGGAGACCTTGACGGTGATATCACCAGGCAGGGTGATAAGGGGTTATTTTTCCGTGTTGCTAAAGACCCGTGTAATAGGCATGTTCATGCTTAATGGTTCCAGTATGAGCCAAGTCTACCATTACACACCTACTTAACGTATAGTCTAACTGCACTCTTCAGGCAGGGACAATAAAGAAAGGACAGACAAAGAGAAGTTAAAAAAAAGAAGAGGAGAGAGAAGAATGGATTGCTAATTCAGCACAGAGTATCTGTTTAGTCAGTGGTTAGGGTGTTTAATAAATCACTATAGATAAAGCCTTTGTGCTGCTGGGTGGCACGCTGCCCACCTGGCCATGCTGTAGGGAGGGACCACATATGGCACACTGTCCCAGTGTCATCATTAGCTCAATTATTTTGGTCTTATTAACTCCATTGTCTTTGTGGAGAGGCAGCAGATGAGATTATTTAACCGGAAAACACGAGCAAAGTCTACACGAAAACAGAACTGAGATTGACAGAGAGACAGATTCAGTATTTAGTAGCGATCCATATTTAATGCGGCCTGGTGTGATCAGCTGTGGTCAGATCTGGATAAACACAGCTGGCTCCAGATAGGTTTGTCCAGGTTCAAAGGACTGGGGAGCTGCTGGCTTGGAGCCAGAGACGTCCAAGGCCTGCTTGGCCTTAGGAGACAAGATGCGAGAGTGCCAGCACTGCGTGTGCTAGCGTGACTTATTACACAACCCAGCATATAGTCTGTTAATATTAAATCTCTAGTTTTCTAAACATTAAGCAGTTTGTTCTCATTTTTGAAGTTCTTGTTAGCTTCACACACCATAATGTGCAAAATATGTCTCAGTACTGGGAGCACTGGCAGTCCGTGACTCCCTCTGGCTTTGGTAAGAAATGCTAATTTGCAATCTGTTTTCAGGGCAGCTGAAGATGTCAAAAAATTCTTCTCACATTAGGACGAGTGCAGAAAATGACAGCTGCTGTTTTTTTTTTTTACTACTACTAGGTAGAGCTATACTGTCACTGTAGATGTGAATACAGGACAGAGTTACTTAAAATTCCTACATTTTGCACTTTTCCTGTATTTTATAAGACAACGTATTTGTCACAAGAGAAGCTCTGAGCCTCTCCTCTGATTAGTTGACTGTTTTCTGAGTCATTGGATAAAAACACAGCAGACTTCAGGTAAACAGTCAGAAAAACCAAATCCTAAAAGGTTGGACTGTGGCTCCAGGTGGGCGGGGCTTGAGTGTGACTGCTTTGTTGTTACATCACAAAGTTACAGAAGTCCAGTTTGTTTCTGAATACAGGCTGTGTGCATTTCTCTGTGGTCTGAGCACTTTGTAGAAATACAGCACCTTGACCTGCTTTATAATCAACAGACAGGCAAATCTACTTTTATACTACGTGACCCTTACATGAAACACTCCCACAAAAAAACTAGAAGTAGGCTTTGAACTCTAGCGGCTCTGAGTGATACTCGATAGATTAAATATTCAGTCAAGTGTCTCCTTAAAATTCAGTTTTGGAGCTGTTATCCTGTATCTGCAAGGCCACTCCTCTTATTTTGAACCCCGGTTCAAAGGTGCCTCATCTGCCTGATTGTGATTTCTGCCTCTCTCTGCCTGTGTTTCTGTTTCCCCGTGTGCCTCTAATACACCCTCTTCTGATCCTTTGGTTCAGTCAAAGCCTCTGAGTCTCTACACATTATTAATTTCCCTCTCATCTCGTACTCCCCGGGGGGTCTTAACTCTGGGCCTAGCCACAGAATAAAGCCTCTTTCACCCCTCTAGGAAAATGCAAAAGACAAGTCACACGATACAGAGAAAGCTTAGGTTTCTTAAGCCCCAAACCAATATCTTACCTTAATTACCACCCCACAGCCACTGGCAACCCCTTACCCACATCTGACCCTTCCTGTCAGTCAGGGGAGGTTGACTGAAGACACATGTTCTGGCAGACAGCCTCACTGATGCATGCAGTTTTCAGCCTGAGACTGGCATGCAACATTTACAATCCATTATAGCTTAGACACGTGTGTGTGTTTATGTGTATGTGTATGTGCGTGCGTGTGCCTGTGTGTGTGTGCGCTTGTGTGCCACAGAGGGCAGCGGGAGCAGGGATAAGGATTGCATCTATGGATTGTGAAGCGTGAGGCAAAGCCAAGTGTTTGCAAACACGCGTCTCCCCTGGCAACCAGGGCTTGGCTGAATATGCATGCTCATCAATTACAAATCAAATCAAACCTGCAGCCATATGTGATTAAAGCGCAGGAGGGCGGGGCTGTGATCTGATTAAGATCTGAAAACGGCCACATGAGGACTATTGACAACCCATAACACAACACAGCCAGCCGCCAACTCTCCTTTACATCTGATGTGGATGTGAAACCTCGCACCGCAAATCAATGCACGTGTTAGAAGTCATGCAACAAAGTAGAAGGTAGAATTAATAAAAAATTCATCACATTATCATTATGATGTCTTTTTTCTCATTTCTCTCTCTGAGCGTCTTCATGCAACAGCCAACTCCCTGATAGTGTGATATATTTATGAAGTACTCACACTTTGATAGGACAGCATTCCTCTGCTTATGCCAGTCTGCCATAGTGGTAGGCACAAGGCAAAAGGGGCATGGAGTGGGAGAGCTGGGAACAGATGGCTGAGAGGGAACCCTGCGTGCCCAACATCAATAATAGACAGACAGAGGAGGGACGGCTGAGCCTGAGATCCTTGTGTGTGTGTGTGTGTGTGTATGTGTGTGTCTGTGTGTGTGTCCTGCTGTCCCACTGCCTCCGGGAGTTCCTGCCTTTTACAAACCTCCTCTTATTCTGTCTTTTTTTGGACTGAGTCTCTTTTCTCTCTTTCAGTTTCATTTCTGCACTATGAAAAATTAACACACCAAAATGTTCTGCATCAATTAATCCTCATACCTCACATGCCATGTAGCAACGATGCTCCGGCCTCAGAGGTTCACAAACATGCACACAACCTTTAACATCAACAGACATTTCATTCATTCATTCAGACTTAAATTATACAAGGTCTTCCAAAACAGCTGCTTAATCTCTTAATGTGTGTATGCAGGACTGCTGCTGCTACAAGATAAGCACAATAAAACAGCCCAACAGTTAAAAGGACAATTAAATAAATTTGAATGCATCAATATCAGGGAACAGACTGGTTAACTTGGCCTGCAGCCAGCTATTAAACATATAGAGTCAATCAGAAAAACACACTCATCATGAAAAATAGTCCATAGTCTTAGACACAAAGAGGGACTGAAATATGCTGGATGTAGATAAATAAACATCTATAAGGGCAAAATGTAAATGTGAGCCAATAAACAAAATAAATCAAGTTTAACAAACACTAAAAAAAAAAGAATTTCAGGACTGTCCTGAAAAAAATGGGTCTCTATGGGCTCCTCTTGTGCACCTTGTTCATGACACCGTGCAGGAAAGTGCATGAATGACTGTGATTAGTCTGCGACCATCAGCTCATGTTTTAAAGTTGCTGAATGCTATCAGGAGCCGGGGCCCCGTGCAAACCCTGATCCTCCGCTCAGATTGGCACCTGCCACGCTGCGCTAAATCCCCTCAAAGACGCCCCGTCCAGCTGCTTGATTACAGAGGATTTCACTGCGTATGTCCAAGCACAGAAAGCCTTTGAGTTGGCCCGAGGGCCAGCGAGAGTGTCGCGGCTGCTGCTGACCCAAAGACCCCATTTACCACCAGTGCCAGAAAAAATAGCTGTTAGCCTACAGGCAGGGGGCATGGAGCCCACACACATACACACACAAACACAAAATGTACAGAGTTACTATGTCACTGATTGAAAATGTGGGTTAGATTAACATGATGCAGATAACGCTTAAAGGTTTTTAAGCCTTTTTGGAGAAGTTAGGCAGTTCCCTACAGCCGTCGATATGAATTATTGATGGGAATATGTTCCTGCAAATCAATCTTGGGGCTTATTTAGCTTTAGGACCTTGGCCATTGATTCAATCTGAACCTATGCTGCTTGAAGTGGAAAAGGCCAACTGTGGCTAATATGTGCAAATACCTGCCAATATGCTGCAGCCGTGTCCATGACCTGTCCCATTTCACGCTGAATCACCAAACACGGGCCTGCTCGCTTATGTGTGACTGCTCTTGTGTGTCACAAGGTGCCTGTGACATACACACACACTCGAAGGTGGATCATATTCACATGTGCTGAGCATGAGCGCATGTTCTTCTTGTTACACACATATGTACACACAGATCGATGGTGCTCCAGCCCGTAGAGCCTGCAGTATTGGTAAAGAGACAAATCCAGGTAAAGATGGGGCTTAAAGAAGGTTGATCCGGGGTGGCTGAGGTCCAGGTAAGCCAGTGGAGATGAGAAGAAAATGGGGAGAAGAGGCTGCAGAGGGGGACACTGACTGGAAAAGCTAATTAAATGTGATGACATAAAGTTTGCTAAACTTGTCCAAAAACTTTCTCACTCTAAGTTCATCTGACATGTCTGGAACACCCTCAAACTAAAGACTCTTATTAGTGTGTAATGTGCTAGAGAACAGAGTCAAAACAACTAAAAACGTATCTCGGTCTTAATCATTTCTGACTGCGATTTAAAATGTAGAACAGCAGGAGATGCCATGGATTAAGTTGCTTTGCGTGCAGCTCTTCTTTTCACCATAAACCGAGATAACGTGCTGGTTAAAAGGTTGACAGGATACAGAGGAGTGAATGTACTCTTGACTGTCTGAGCCATGCAGCATTATTAAACTCCTTTATAAACGAGCCTGAACCAAACAACAATAGTGTGACAG
>OMNW01017715.1:4631-15244 GCA_900303245.1 Selene dorsalis
AGCTGGAGGTGTGAAGAGGCTGGCAGTAAGAAAAAGCTGGCCAGGTGGATGTCGAGAGGTCTCAGGAAGGTCATTCATTTGACACGGTTGGCTGGTCTGTCCACCGGGTCTCTCTGTCTCCATGCAAAGTAGTGTCTCTCAAGATGACCCCCACCCCTCCCCTCACTAACCCTCTCCTCCTACCTTGCCCTTCCTTCCTTTCTCCTGTCATCCTCATCCCTCCTCACCCCCTCCACTTCTCTAACTGGATCCCTCCTTCTGTCTGTCTCCTTCACACTAAAAGGAACAAAAGAGAACATAAATGTGGCCACGTAATGTTACACTGAGCAAAGCACCTGTCTTCACCCAGCACAATGTACAGTGATCCACTGGAAGAAAGATGTTTATGTTTGTGATCACTTTATGAAAATAGTGGTTTCTACTGTTTTTGCAATCTGTGCAGTGTGCGTGTGTGGGTGTGATGACACACTGCAAGTGAGTCCACATGGTTTTTGGCAGCCTCGCTGTTCTTCTCCTGAATTGATGAGTGTCATAATAATAGAAGTTGGGTAATTGCTTTTTTGTGTGTGACAATAGCAGAGGATGGATATTGATTGTGATGTATTGGTCAAGATGGTTCTTTTTAATACGAAAAATATATTTCAAAACAGCTTACTGAAGGTTTTTTTGGACTATATTCAAGATTTCTATTGACAGTGATGTTTGGTCTTCAAGCCTCTTTTTTCATCCTTTAGGCTCTTTAGCTAGGGGAAATCTAGTGGGGTCTGATCATGTTTATATGTGTTTTGAAGCTCTTTTTTAGTTTGTGCTGGTTTTATATGGTCTCTGTGTCACTGTTTACAGGTGTTTCAAAAAAAGCTTTGAAGGGATTAATCCATACATCTGCATCTTAGATCGCTGGCTGCTCTGAAGATGTGTAGCAGAGTGAGTTCCAGTGAGACTACAAAGAGCAAGCAGGTGTATGGATTCTTCAGCCAGGCTCAGCTGTTTACAGATATTGAGTTGTTCCTTGTTGTTGTCTGGTGATACATTTGTAACATCTGGGAGCCTTCCAGCACCTGAGATGTAATATTTATCTGCTAGATCTTTACTTCCCGGAAAGTTTTCTTAACAGGCTTTTCTCAATGCAGATAACATCACATCTTAAATGCAGCTGTACCCAATAACATACATATAAGCCTTAATAATGCAGTAAATGTAGGGTGTGCCGCTCCCAGAGCAGACTTGTTACAGATGTTATTAGTTACACCTGTGTTTTTCCTGCAGTGACAAGGCTGTAAAAGAGACACAAGACTAGGTCAAAACATAGTATGTGGACCTCATCATACTGCATCCTACTGAGCCAGCTGGTTTCAGACGTTTATCTGTTTCCTTCTGTGTTCACATACACAGTAGGCTATTTTAACACTTTCCAACAGAGCTATTTTCATTGACATGTTTTTTTCTCTGTCTGTTGTCAGATGGAACAAGAATGAAAGAATGGCTGAAATGTAGCCCATTAAGATGACATATTAACCAGCAGCCACTTCCAACTCATTTTCGAGCTGCTGCCCTGCTGATAAAACGTGATTTTATAACCACAACAGCATGCGACAAAATCACCAAACACATAAGTTAAAAACAATGGCTACGGTGCAACTTCAGTTATATTTCCTTGTAAAATAGTCACTCAGAGAAAAAGTTAGCCTAGAAGCTCATTCATTTCGACTGTTGAATAATCAGTTCGAGAAGTGTTCCTGCAGTGCTTTTTAAAAAAAGAGGTTGCTTAAGAGGTCTCAAAAGGCATTTAATCTAGTGACAAAGGTGCTAAATTGGCAACACGGCTAGTTCACCCTTAATTTTGTAAAAGAGCAATCACCAAAGAGGACACTTTAAGAGTCACTCACCCAACCAGCCAATAGGACTGGCTCCACTGTTGCAATCCAGCCAAAATCTATCTGTGTCTCCTGAGTGCAGTGTTGCCAGGATATCTTTAGACTGTGAACATACACTACCAGGCAAAAGTATTTATTACATTGTAGATTCATATCAAAGACATCAAAACTATGAAGGAACACACGTGGAATTATGTAGTAAACAAAAGTGTTAAACAAAGCAGAATATGTTTTAGATTTTAGATTTTTTTTAGCCATCTTTTGCTTTGATGACAGCTTTGCACACTCTTGACATTCTCTCATCAGCTCATGAGGTCGTCACCTGGAATGGTTTTCCAACAGTTCCCAGAGGTGCTGAGCATTTGTTGGCTGTTTTGCCTTCACTTGGTCCAACTCACCCAAAACCATCTCAGTTGGGTTTAGGTCAGGTGACAGATAACACTTTTGTTTTAATTAACCCTTTGTTGTTCATTACTTAATTTCACAGTGTTTCTTCATAGTTTTGATTCCTTCGGTATGAATGACGGAAGTCATTGAAGAAAGCGATAAAAATAAAATGAAAAACCACTAAATGAGAAGGTGTCTCCAAACTTACATTATTCAATATCTTACTTTATTCAATGTCCTGACTTGGCATGTTCTCTAAGGTGACAACTGAAAAGATACAAACAGTTTCCATTCAGTTCTGCTTTGTTCTTTTTTGCACCTTCTACTATAATTTAAATCCCTTTATCAACCTCTTGCTGTGTCCTCCTAACCCACGCACTAATATTTAGAATTACAATAGAAGTCAAGATAAGAGAAGAGGAGCAGAATTAGGAAAGGGACAGGGTGTAATTAAAGGAACAGGAGGAGAGAAGATGAACAAAAAGTGGAATTCAAAACAGAAAGACAAGGAGTGAGATGAGGAAACAGGGGGCAGTGGTGAAAAGAGAGAAACACGGGATAAAAGAGGAGCTATAACAACAACAGGTGAGGAAAATAGAAAGCAATAGGAGAAAGAACAGTGGCATGAGTTACAGTGAAATCCTGAAGTGAAATACCAGTCTGTTTCTGTTTCTTCTGACGTTCACCTGAGTGTATTCCCATGTCTTAGATTAGAAAATACTGAGGAAAGGAGGAAGACTGTACAATACAGTGATTCGTCAAGTTGTTTTATTGGGTGTAACAGAAGAGTGAAATGATCCAGTGTCAGAGTATGCAAGCCTTTAAAGTTAGGAGTAGATAACACTTGTGTGGCTGTGTGTGTGCGTGTGTGTGTGTTGTTTTAAAAATTTTTAGTGAACTACACATCTGACGTGCACTGAACCCTTAACCCTAGCAGTGCAAATCCTTGGCTCAGGATCTGCATCGCTTGGCAGACTACTCAGGAAACGGCAAGTGTGTGTGTGTGTGTGTAATTGCTAGGTGTGTGGGTGAGGTGTATGAGGTTTATGCTGGTTTGGTGCCTTAAAAAATTGATAGAGCTTCCAAAACAAGCAGCTGAGCAAGGACACGTTGAGAATATCAAAAGATCAACATTTGAACTATTCTACAACTCTGGTCTTATTTTGAGCGTTTTTATTCAAAGGGAGGAGACAGCTACTTACACGGGATGCTCCTCTGGGATGATAGTCTCCTGAGCTGCTAATAAAAACTGATACACCTCTACAGCGTGCGTCATTCAAAGCTATTACAACATTTCTGGTAAATTGCAGTTTTGAGAAATGCAACATTTGCATTTTCAATTGAAGCGTTGTCACTTCACTTCATCTGCGTTGCTTCTGTTCCCCCTTATACTGGCCCTCAGGCTCATTAAAACCTGTCAGCGTTTGTCATTTGACATGTGGAGAATCATTCAGATCTATGAGTGGGTTCATATTTTGGCCCAGTACCACAGCTCAGAGAAGCAGTCTTTATCTTCCAGGACGATAAGTATAGTATAGTCGTAAAGAAACGCCTCAATGATTAGGGTTTTGATCAGGTAATCTGGAATAGATTACTCTGCAGAGGTAATCTCCCTAGCCTTGTTCACACTATAAATGCTTTTTATGAGCCTTAGGCCTTGTACAGTATAAGTCTTTCATCTATAAGGCTTTCAGCTGTGCTAGCTCTGCCAGAAAGACATGCTGTTTAAGACTTGGCAGCTAGTCTGCAGCCTCCACAGTAAATGGTTTGCAGCTAACTTTTACGCACAGTGTCTTTCAAACTTTTCAAAATGATTTTTGTTGCAGCCAAAACTGATTTAGCAGGGGAAGGTTACTGACCTCTAATCCAATAACATGTCAGTTCTCCCCTGCCTTTGTCTACAGCTTGGGCGGGTTTTACTAGTTTGACACTGCATGTACCTTTTGATGGAAAGTTTTTCCAGAGTAATTAGTGTACCCATTTTTAGCCTCTCCTGCCACCTTTTGATAACTGACAGTCTTTTAAAGTTTAAGCTGGAGTTTTGGACTGGGAGTGGACTCATACTTTTCAAAGGCAACAGCGAGAGAGTTTTGTTTGGTTCAGACACCAAAAAAAAGCAATTTTATTAATAAAACAATCGTATGGATTTTCTTTACCTTCAAAAACTGAGCCGTAAATTGCCACAGGTCAAGATGGTGGTGAAATCAAAGTATTTGCAAACACAGCAAGTTACTGTTAAAAAGAGATGAGTGAGAGAGTGGTGCCTGTGTGTGTGTGTGTGTGTGTGTGTGCGTGTCACAGAAGAGTGGTGAAACCTGCTATGGGAGACATTCCTTTCTACCTGACATAGCTCAGTAACTACACAGAGACACACACACACATACACACACACTTGCACTTTAACAAGACAGGCCTGCTGTGCTTGTTCTCTGTTAAATCGACAACTAATATATATCAGGAAGGGAGTTATAATAAAGATAATAGAGGTTACTGTGAATGTGTGTCTGTGTTTGGGGGTGGAGGTGGAGGTGGAGGGGGGTATCAGGGAGGCTGCAGTTTAATTATTTACAGCTGAGCAACTGAAACTGCTCTCTTTTTCCCTCTCTCTCTCTCTCTAGCCTATAATCCAGTTAGGCTATAAACACAGTTAAAGTTTCCATCTCTCTCTCTCTCTTTCTCTCGCTCTCTCTTTTTCTCTTGCTTGCTCTCTTTCTCGTCCTGGGTGGCCAAACCGTGCATGTGTTTGCTTGTATCTGTCTGCATGTATGTGAGTGTGGGTTTGCCTGTAGGTTTGGTTTTTCGTTTTTCTGTTTGTCCAGACTGTGTCCATATTGAGTTTATGGGATTTGATCAAGCTCGTCTGAACGGAAATAAATGCATGATGTGATTCTGTAATGAGGACTCGTGGGCTACAGAAGTCAAGGGGTCTTTGCACCACTGATACAGAAAATTTGGTTCAACAGCTTTGATAGAAAACACATGAAAACAACATGTCTATGTTTAATGGAGTCACATTGAAGGATATGATGCAAAAGTGAAACATATTAGACGGTGATGAGTCTCTGTATAACTGATGAGCTTTAATTAAAGTCCAAAATTCAATGACTTGAACTAACACTGTAAGGTTCCTTTCAAACAAGTCTGATATGTGAACATGTAGTAACAGTGTTAATATGGTGCTCTATTGATCCCTGCGGGCATGTTATGTTTTCACTGAGGTCAGAGGTCAAGCTTTGCTACAGAATAACACTACTGAAGTGAGGATAGAAAGAGGGCGACCCAATATAACCTTTCATTGCCTTTTTGCTCTTCAACATTACCTCTGCATAGCTAATAAATGATTAGGATGGAGTTTAGATTTTGCTTATGCACTGTGTCCGCAAGTTATTTATTCAAGCTTATGATTAAATCCCTCCATGAGTGACATGCTGTAACGCTGGCACCTTTCCAATAACAATAGAAGTGATAATAATGACAGGACCGTGGAATGAGGCAAAGTTGCTGCATTAAAACTCAACTCTAAAATAGAAAAGGAAATACTTTTATTATCATTATTACAACTTCTGTCACCCTATTGTTGATCAAAGTGACTTGCGGTGTCACATTTCATTAAATATTATTCCTGTTTTTATTCCTTGTCTTATTTTTCGCTGCTTATCACCATGACAGTAAACATGAAAAAAAATACCCAGTGCATGTTAAATTTTGATTTTGCTATCTTTTAGGTTAACTGGACCTCTAAGTTACTGTAATAATAATAATAATGATGATGATAATAATATTGAAGTTTCTGCTACTATCATTGTGTGTTCACATGTGTCTTTTTAAGTGACGGTGCTTGCATGACAGTTACTGCATTTACCAGTTAAAGCCGAGCCCCAGTTGTGCAGTTGTTCGAGTAAGAGTCTTTGATAATGGCATAAACCAGAGCCCAGAATAACAGTGTGGTCATTAAGTTTTATGGTGTCTTGGGTTGTCAACTTTGTTCAACTTGAACAAAAACAGTACAGTACTGTGTGTGTGTGTGTGTGTGGTTTGCGTGCATACAAATAGTGGTTGTGCCCACCCTGTCCCCTCGCTCTTTTACCTTGTTTTCTTTGCATGTCATGCCCACTTTGCCCAGGAATTCTGGGTTGAAATTGGTCACAGGTGGACAGCTCTTTGAAAACTGGAGTCTGGCATGTAGGTTACGGAAAAGAAAAAGAAAGAGAGAGAGAGAGGGAGAGAGAGAGAGAGAGAGAGAGAGAGAGAGAGAGATTTTTAATAGCTACGTTGCAGAGCCTAGGAGTTGTTTTTTGCACATTGGTGGTTTTGCTGTTTGCTTTCATTAATGACTATATCATATGAAGCTCTAAAGGTCAGCGAGCAGACGGGTTAAGGTGGAATAAAGGAGAGAAAGAGAGGCAGTAGGATAGTAGGAGAAGTTGCTGACACCCCTCTTTAGCTGCAGAGTGTATACAGAGCCTCTATATGATCTGTGGGTGGCCTGAAACACTTTTGCAAGAGACAGGAGGCGAGTTTGAGCCTGATCTGTGGAAAGTTAAATCAGCCAATCCTCTCAAGTCTTACATCAACATCAGCATGTTATTGATGTGCTCTATTTTAAGGTGAGAGCTTTGAGAGTCACTCTCTTTCTGTGTACCTCTCTCTCTCTTGGCTTTGAGCATTCCTCTCACTGCACAACTATGTGAAAAAATAAGCACCCTTGGATAACTTTCCCTTAAGTTAATGATTTAGAAGAGGTGTTGGCAGACTAAATTATCACCTTCTGAAAGGACCCATTGAGATCCCATATGTGAACCACACATATCTGCAGCAAAGCTGAACTCAGCCAAGAGAGATTGTGGCTCGCCCCACCCAAATCCAAAAAAGTCTGTTCAATGCTGTAATGAACCGTGGCTGCTTGGCCCTTTGTCAAAAAAAAAGAAAAGAAAAAAAAAAAGTACCTGAATAAAATATGGGTCATGGCCCATTTTAAGCCCTGGAACACAATTAAGGAAACACTTCATGCAGGCATGTTTTAAGCTGTTTTGCCAAGAGTAGCAGATTATATTAGATCAAAATATGCCTGAGTGATAAAAGCTAAAGTAATGCACAGACACCCTTTTCCAAGCGATGAATAGCTGAAAGACTCTCTTTCAAGGTGTCACTTCCTTAAGCACTTTTTTTCCTGCTGGGGTGGATTCAGGTGTGTGCAGGTTAACCATGCAAACCTTAAATCACTTAGCTGATGTATTAGATAGTTGGACTTCTGAGGTTTCCCCCACGTACACCTCTTTTGCCAATCCTCCCATATGAAAGTCATGAGATGAAAAATCCTTTAGATGAAAGAGCAGAAAGTGAGCCGGTGTAATATGACAACTAAATTGACGGCATTGGACGGACTAAGCTGACTCTTCTGAATGTCTAATGAAAGGTTTCTTTGAGAGGCCATGGCAGCAGGTGAATGGAGGTGAAATATGTAGACTCCCTCCTCCTCTCTCCCTCTCCCCACCTGTCTTGTGCTCTCCTATCTTTTTCTTCTCTCTCCCTCCCTCTTTCCCTGGGCTGAAAAGAGAGCCTGTTTCTGCTTTCATACTAATAGTTATTATTGGCTCCAGTGGTGGTCTGAGGCCTGTATGTGACACTCATTAGAGCTCTCAACACTATCTATCTATCTATCTATCTATCTATCTATCTATCTATCTATCTATCTATCTATCTATCTATCTATCTATCTATCTATCTATCTATCTATCTATCTATCTATCTATCTATCTATCTATCTATCTATCTATGTGTGTGTGTGTGCTAACAGAGGGAGTTATTCCACTACATCTAACAGCCAGCTTTGATGGTCCTTCTTGATTTATAGCAACATTAAAAGGCTGTTGCCGGCGTTTGCATTTTTATTTTATGTTTCCTCTTCCGTGCATGAAGAGACGCTGTGACTTATTAGTGCGACAGATTCTGCAGAGGACAGTGTTTTGATGTGTGTGGAGGCCCAGGTGGGTGTGTAGGGGGCGGATCAGTGAGAGACTGCAGCCTGTGCGACACACGCATTTCAATGATTAGATTTCAAATGTAACATCACACTTTCCCTGGAAAGTTCAGTGCTTTTGAAAAATGTATTTCCCTGAATTAAAAAGCGCTTAGTGATGATTCATGATTTTTTTTTTTTTTTTTGTCTGTGTGCATGTGTGTGTGTGTTAACAGCAAAACCTAGTGTAATTTACTCATGCATTTAGATGCTACTGGACATGTTGAGCAGAACACAGAGGTAATGAAATGACTTCACCTGGATACACAATAATGACAGCTGCAAGAAAAAAAAAAAAAAACAAACCTCTGCCATGCATCACTGGTTTGATTGACTTTGACAATTGTGTTAGATGTCTTGTGAAAACATGCAATAAATCAAATTACATTCTCATCCAAGGAGACATGTTTTTACATTATATATAATGCTTGTTTCTGTGTGTCTGAGGGAAAACTGCTGTTGACTGTTCAAACTGTAGCTGAAGACAGAAATGGAATCTGACACCACCTTGCATCAGGCCCCTGAGCTAGTGACAGACAATATGTTGTTCTGCTATGCTAATTTTGCATCAAGGATTCAGTGAAAATGAGTGTGAGAGATGATCACACCATTAAAAGTTAGCATTAGCAATGTTGTATGTTAATCAGGCCAGATGGGACCATTCTGTCTGTGTAAATCAACTCCCTCTACTTCTTTGTCTGAGGACCTTAAGAGAAAATCCCTCTAAGAATGTTTTCATAACAAACACGCAGTATTTTGTTTGAAATACTTTGGTTCAAAATTTCAAATGAAAGTATCCTTCCTACACAAAAAAAATAAAAAAAATAAAATCAACCTTTAGATACCCTTGCGGTATGAACAACTGTCTATGAAGTGCAGCACCACCAAGGAGTTATTATATGATTAAGTGCTGTGGTTTACTTGTTTGATGGATCCACTTCCTGAACCTTACTTGCGTGCGTGTGCATGGCCATAAGAATGCACTGTTACTGTAACTGCCAGTCCCCATAGTGGCCATTACTTTAATGAAATCTCATAACCTTAATACCCAAAAGGTATTTGCTTAGTATTTCCTTCCATCTTCTGTAAGACATATTTCACTAGCCAAAAGAGCTAAGTGCATGGTAACAGCAATAACCATAATTATGAAGAGCCACTCATTATTTATAATATGAATAATACAAATAAAATAATAAAACATCTGTCTGGACTATGAACTAACTGGACTGCCCCCTTAAAATCCATTATTTCTATCCCCTGTCTACTGTCAGTATCCAACAACAGTGAACAACAAGCTGTCTCTAAAAGAAGAAGGAAAACAAAAACAAAACAGTATCTCTCTTTAGCCAAAATCAGTATTAGTTTTCCACCTCTGTCCCCAGGCATGTTCTGGCTCCCTGGCTCCATAATCCAGGGTATATTCTAAGATCCTTAACCCAGCAACAAGCTTAGTTTTTGGGCTTTAGTCCAGCTCTGCTCTTGGGAGGTCCAACAGCTCCTCCAAACCCCCTCAAGTCATTTTTTTGGCGTGAAGGGTTTTTATTTTCAATCACGCTGTCCCAATCCCCAGGACAATTAGAGGTCGTCGCAGAGCAGTTTATAGAAAGTGCAGAGCAACAGAATGTTGTTTTGGAAAGTTGTAATGGTCCCTTGTGCGAGTGAATAGGCTTGGAACAGCAAAATTAAATGAAAAGACCTGTGCAATGCAAAAGCAGGAATAGGTTGTTTATCTTTTAATAATTTCTACACAACATAAAATCTTGTCTGTCTAAATAACTCAGGAGTCAAGGTTACCTAAGGAAATTAAATGCACTGCAAAGACGATCATTGAAATTCCAAACCAGAGCTTGTTCAAACTCTTAAATGTGAATAGAATATATTTCCATCTTTCCATTGCTCATTATGTCGATTCAATCCAAGAGCGGCATCAGAAATCTCGAGCTCTGACACACACAGGTTGTACTGTTTCACACACCACTAATAAATCTTTACCACCTGTCGCATTTATGCTTCCAGTGTAAGAAGGTCTGCTGCGGAAACAGTGAATTTTATTTCCTCGTGTCATAATACATCTTCCAACATCATGTGAATGTGCAATCTGAAACGACAGCGTACCGCAATGCAACTGGTGCAACAAATTCCTGAATTCGCCTTTTAGACTGACTGTTTCTTCATGACCAGTGTATTAAGAGACAAACCATTAATCTAATGCTATCGAATGAAAATCAGCCAAATTCGCTCGGAAGCCATTTACGAAATTTATTAAGCACCAGACTGTGACTGTGTTTAAAATAACCATGGTGCACTTGTTCACCCTTCATCTACCCTGACTC
>OMNW01017766.1:1997-29530 GCA_900303245.1 Selene dorsalis
AAAGCTTTTTATTCAAAACAATAATAATAAAAAAGAGAAAAGTGAAAACAGAGATCGCTCCTTTAAATACAAACACAAAGCTTGGTAAGATAGAACTGTAACAAACAATGTCATTTCAAAAATATAATATATGAGGAATAACTTTCATCAGAAGACATACCAAATATGCTACGAAGTAACAGTTTGCAAACAAAGAAAAGAAAACAAACTCAAAAATTAGGTCCAGCGGGCCAAAGTCAGAACCTTCGTATTCAGGGGGCATAAAGTCACTGTCTCATCACTTCCAGGAAATTTTGGAGAAATTCCTTGAAATTATTTTGAAAGGGAGCAAAAAAAGAGAGAAAAAAAAGAAAGAAATGACATGTCTTAAGTTTGACAAGATGCTTCTGGCTTGCTGGGTTGGTTTAGCAGCCAGTGCAGGCAGCAAAGGCACAGATCTCACATACGTCCAGTGGAACCACAGCTGAAAGAAAAACAGAGACTTAACCACTGCCACAGAGCCACTGACACTGTTAAATCACTTGCACTTAAACATTCATGACCCAATATGTCCACTTGAAATTCAATCACAGAGAAAGTGCTGTTCAGTTAATGGTCTCACCTAGTCTGGTGAGAGATGCAGATGCTCCTCTCTGCCTACAGAGCGGCATGAACTCCTGAGGGAGCATCGGGTCGGTGCAGAGGGACCCGCTGCTCGCCCTGAATCGTGGGTTTTGTTGTCCTTTTGCGAGCCTGCTCTCTGTCAGCGCCTGAAGCCTCTTGACGGCCTCCAGAGAGAAAGACAATCCATTTTCCTGGAGGAAGAGGCAGATGTTTGTATTAGAGAAGTGTAACCTAACTGAAGGCAATGTGACAAATATTTTCCCTTTTCTAATTCTACAGAGTACAGTTATTTTGGCACTGTGATGCGCATGTATATGAAAAAATACAGTGACATCTTCCTCTAATGAGTGGAAACACTCATTATCCATCTCCTGGCATCTCACAATGCAGACATCAGTCAACAGAACTGCTAAGTGATGCACTTACTTCCACTTGCACGGACTCAGCGGTCCAGCCGAGAGCCAGGACCAGGAGGGTCACGGTGACGATGAGTGTGGCCTTCATGGTGTCAGCTGACAGCAGTTTGCCTTAGAGCTTTGTCTTGTGTCTTTGCTGTGGATGTGCTCAGCAGGTGTGAAGCTCAGTGTCTGCCTCTCCCTCCAGCCACAGGCCTCCTTTTAACCAGTTTGGCCCCCGCAGCCCAGCGGTCATGTGACCACAGGTGCTTTTCTCACGGGTTAATGAGTAGCAATATGTTTTACAACGCTGTAAAAGTAAATTCATAAATCCTACTTTGACCTCATCATCTGTCTGATTATTTTTATGGATCTTTGGCTCACTTGTCTGCTCTGTTTTGCAGAATCGACCACGCCTCTGGTGAGTTAAAGAGTTGCCATGATGACCATTGATAATGATCAAGCCACACCAGCCCATTGTTAGAAAGTCCTGTTACTCACACCTATTTTATATGTTGAAATATGACTGGAACCAGACCTGAACTGATCTCATGTATTAGAAGTCATACCACCGTCACCACATTATACAGCTTACTGTTTATTACAGAGAAAAAGATAAAACTATTAAATTCAATTTCAACAATGTGAAATGCCGCAGAATTCTCATTAGACCATGTTGTGGAATAATCAGATGGTATTTACTTAAAACTGTTGTTTTCTGCCTCAACAGCGTAACACATCAAGTTCACTTTATTTATTAAGCCCTTGAGTGTGTCTAGATCTGAATTAATTATTGGTAACAAATGTAACATGGGTGGATACCTCCTAAAAGGCTTTTAGGCCAAACAGACAGTGGATGCATGCAGAGAAACAGCTTTTGGTGAGTAGTTGAGTGCTGAATAAAGAGGATCAGAAACAACATGAGCATCTCTAACACCATTTCGTTCAAAGCTAAAGAGCTGTCTGTTTGGTAGATGTAGGTTTGGTGACAAACATCAACAGCTGCATGAATCAAACCTGTGACCTTATAGTATAATGGTGCAACTATCTAATCACTTTGTCTGTCAAGGACAGGCAGAGGCTGTGAACAAATCAGATGATTTGGCTTGTGAGTGGCACTAGTCGTGCAAGGGTGTGGCAAGTCCCTAAGACATCTGTGTGGTCGTTAATGAACTCATTAAACACAATTCTTTACGCTGAGCATGAATGGCCCATCTATCTAGCAGACACAGCTGCACAGTGGATCCCATCACTGTTGTCATCGACTTGCTTGAACTTCTGTCGAGACACAAATCAAACCTGAAGCAGAAAAAGTTGAGTTTTCTGCGGTGGTTTCAGCAGATTATGATAAGGATGGTTTATTTTATTGATTTTGAATTATCAACATGAATTGACATTTACCTTTTTGCATCTGAAAACCATTTTTTATGATCTCATGGGTGGGTTTTTTTTCTTTACATCTTTGCCAGGGGGTGCAAACAACTTTTAAATTCAAACACTGTAAACAGATGAGTTTGTCAGTGTGTTGCTAAGCATGTTGTTGTTAGTAGCAATACTGGACTTTAACATTGGTTTCGTTTCCCAATCCCAGCTGACATAGGACGAGGGTGGGGCACCCTCTAGACGGGTCGCAAGTCTATCACAGGATGGATATGTATAAATAAACTTAAAGTGAAAGATTTCAATTACCCCATTAGAACTATTTGTTGAATAGTGTTGCAGCCCCCATCTACACTTTTCTGATGAGAGGGCTGTGTCTGAAACCAAACCCCCAACATTCATTTGTACTTAAGGACCAACATTGTAAAGGGACCCTCAGTAAAAAAATGTTTTTAACCACAGCAGTGTATATCTATTAACATTATGCTGGCTATTTAATTACAGAAAACAACGACAAATTACAAACTGATTGGAAGAGGGTCAACAGAGGATCTTTTCTTTTTACCTGGAGACCCCTAGGGGTTTAATTCGCCTGCACGTGCGTGTTTATACTGGTTTCTATTCTGGTCTTTCTGAATGTACCTCTTTCCCGGATGCATTATGGGATAGACTCCCGCCCCCACTGACAGGATAAGTAGTTGCAGATAATGGATTGATTAAAAGCAGATAAAATGTGTGAAGGATCCTTTAAAGTGTGTATTAGTCATCATTTGTCAGACTGTCTGCATCACCAGTCTACGCAGTCAGGTGGGAGTAGTATATGAGACTGAGTTAGCATTGTTAATCAATAATCTTCAGTCCAGACAGGTAAGGTTTTACGTGGTCAGGTGTTTTGAAATCGGGCCAACAGGAAGGCTGTCTGGCGGAAATGTGTGGGTGGTTCGCTGTGACGTGAAACAGAGAGAGAGAAAATAGGATGAAGAGATTCTAGCTTATAATTTTAATTGTATGTCTGATGTGATGTGATGTGATGTGATGTGATGTGATGTGATGTGATGTGATGTGATGTGGCAGATGGTGGATTTGGCTCAGTCTGACGTTTCACTATGCTCAGTGACCCCTGTTCACCTCAACTAAAACAGAGTCTGCTGCTCTTGAGAGCTGCTTATATATTGGTGATAAACAAATAAATCCGAGTTACTGATTTTAAGTCAGTTTCTTTTAGAGTCAGTTTCCTGTCAAAATTTACTGTTTGGCCAAATGGCTCTCTGTTGAGCCGAGGAGTGAAAAACAGTCTCTAAGTCATGGGAAAGGGCAAATACGCAGACAGGTAAGACTGATGACAACCATTATAGGCTGTAGGGAGGTAAATCATCAGCCTGAGTATGAATGGAATATGTTTGAGTATTTATCTGGCATTACCACACATTTCCAAGTCAAGTGGGTCAGTGAGCAGTGTTTCTCACTCTAGCTCTGTTCATGTTTGTAGGTGAACATAAACCTGTTACCCTCTGAGTGTAAGATGATCCATATTCTTTATATCTGTGGTTATTTATTTCTTGGTCATTTGGGGGCATCACGACAAGCTACAAACATTAGCGTATTAGCATTTTCTGAACATGTGACTGAGCTGTTGCAGTGGTCTCTACAGAGACAGGAAAAGAAGGGAGAGACGGGGTGACAAAGGGCACATGCCACCAAAGATGTGTTGTGCTGGTGAATAACACTAACTCTCTTACTCTGTGTCTCCACCACCATCTAAGAGAAATATCTGGCTCTTCAGCTGCTAAATGTTTTACTACGTTCTGTAACGTTTTTAAATTTTATTGAATTAGCTTTGTTAATTAATGACTTGTGAGAGAGGGCCAGATTGTATATGCATGTTAATTGTTTTGCTTGCTCAAATAGTCTAATGAAAAAAATGATCCGCCATAAAGAAGAGATTACAGGTTACAGGACGCGCTTGGGTCGGGGTGCCACCGAGACGAGAGCTGGGACACTGGGGCGAAGGCAATTACTCTGAAACTGTTTAATTAAGGTAAAAATGTAGCGTAGTTAGGGTAAAAAATCCTGCATAGTTCCGCCTTAAGAGGAATGTTCATTGTAACCCGCAGGGAAAGGGAAAAACATCAACTGGGATTGGGACATATAGACTATAGGTCTCCACTATTGGCAGGTCTTTCATCTCATTTGGCCTATATGATAAGAGAAGAATAACACTGTTTATTATTATTACACGGCTTTGTTAAGGTCCATCACTCTAAGGTCTGTTAATTCTGTATAACAGACCGTTGCTATAGTAATGATTGAAGCTGACAATTGTTACCTTTCCGTTAGGGCTACTGCTTCAGAAAAATATAGAAGAGAGGGGAAATTAAAACCCTTCATTCATGACTAATGGCTGAAATCACTGAGAATGTCCTGCTCTCCAACATTAGCAGATCGCTCTCATAAAGCGATGTGTGTTGATGACAGCTAATTATAATTATAAAGAAATTGTTCACAGTTTTGTTTGTTTGTTTTAGCCTCAAGGCAGTTTTTTCAGAGGCAATTTATAATAGCCTAAGTGGGATAATGTAGAGTGAGCAGGTGGTAATGGAGAACCCCGACAGAATGGATAGAGCCCTGACGCAAAGCGACAGGGTGGATAGAAACCTGACGGTTCACGTCGGGGTTCTTTCCATCCTGTCGGGGTATAGAAATAAACTCTGACGGGAAGGGGTTCAATGAAAACAAACGAGGGTCAAAATGATCTGACACAGCTGGCAAAAATGGTTGAAGCATAAGAAACTCACATGCAATTGAACATCTTCCACTGGTGGTGGTGGTGGTGGTTTACACGCCAAACTTTTTTTGTACCCGCCATTGGCACTTGGCCACGTGTTAATTTTACGCCTTGGCCACTTGCTGAAGAAAACCACTTTCCAATTGCATTACCTGGGTGTATTAGTCGGATAAGGAGAAGTCCGGTATTAGTCTGACTCACGTGTTCACATGCACTTCAGTTGTCCAGTTGTAGTCGGATTAAGACCATATTTCGTTTTTTTCCATTGTCATGTAAACGTCTGAGCATAGCTCGTGAATGGCTAGCTGTGAATGTAAATGTACCGACTATTGCCCTGAACATGTAGGCTACTATAGCGATACTCAGAGGGTGTAAGCCCCTTGAGCCCCTTGTATAACAACGACAACAATGGAGAAAGTATATAATATATATATAAAACCCCAGAGATAGAGGGCTACTCTGATAAAAAATAGACCCACGCTGCCACTGTACTATTACTACTAACAAAACATGATTTCATATTTTCAAAAACAATGACTCATCCGTCTTCAGTGACAAAGCCAGAAATGGGCAGATTTATTCCCAGTAGCTTTTGATAAAAACAGACAGTTTTTTTTTCTTTTTAATGAGTGGGGATTACTGAGACATAACTAACTTGAAATATGCTCAGCTCCTGTTCTTACAAAGGCTTGACTGCCTTTTTGTTTTTGTCCCATGCTTCCTTCAAATTCATAATGATCTACTATCTGAAAGATTTATCAGTGTTTTTGAGACGATGCTCACACTCGAAAGCCAAAGTGTGTGCAATCTCTTTCTGCTATATCTCAATACATGAGTTAATGATTTTAAAGCCAATAAAGCTTTATGTTGTTGTTGTTATAAGTTTCATTTTCATTGGTTAGGGTAAATGTGTGCACTGTATCATGTTACTGGTAATTATCACACTGGCCCTGACTTTATCTCACACTTAATCAAAATTCAATCATTTCCAAGCTTGTGGACATGTGATGGTCTTGTAGGTTTGTTATTCACTTGACACTTTTAATTTTTTAGCAAAATGTGAAGTTGATAAAAAAAACATACTAACACTTCAGGATGAATGATGGTTGAAAGAATACATTTTGGGAGTTAAGGTTACCTTCTTGCAGAGAGTTAGATGAGAAGATAAATTCTAATCCACTCTCATGTATGTTGAGTAGATATGAAGCTAAAGCCAGTAAGAACATGACAAATTGTCAACTGAAATGAATGTGATGTTCCCCTTAGTTTATATTTTTGGTTGCTTAAAGAGCAACTATGCAGGATTTTTACCTTAACTATGATATATTTTACCTTAATTAAACAGCTTCGGAGTTATTGTGACGGTTAAATAAATGACTTAGAACTTGTTACAGGGAGAATGGAGGCTCGCTGCTTTCCACCTCTCCATCTCTTACTTATGAGAGGTATGACTCTTGAAATAGACACATTGTAGCGCCTATATTGTATGATGAATAACATTATCCACCGCTGCATGGATTGCTTTCTCGCTGGCTTTGTTGAAAACAAATGCACATGGCCTGGAGGAGAGGTAGCAAAACAGAGGAAATCAGCCGGACTTGCTTCCTCTTTGATTAGATATGCAATATTATTAATGTCTATGAGCTTACATTTTATTGGAAAATTAGACTTTTGGATAACAGTACATTGGACTATCAGTCCATTGCTGGCATGCTTGCATAGGTAATACAGCAGAATATAAACACACAATAGAATACAAAACAAGTGAACTTTGGGACACAGGTAATAAGTACTTAAAGAAAAACAAACTTATAGAAAGTATGAAATGTACGAAAACTCTGTTCTTGTACAAATGCCTATGGATTTCATTTGTTTTTACAGCCGGTTGTCTATATCCACAATAGATTACGTAAAGAAGTGATTGTTATGGAGAGTCTCTTTGCTAATCAAGTCTCACGCTTGAAGGGGTTTAAATTATACCTTTTTATTAGACTCAGGGCAACAGTTGTGGCATTACTACAAAGCCATAAATTGACAACAGTTGACTTGTCCTGCTTCTGCAGACTAAACTAAACAGATTTATCACAAGTGTCAGATTTATGGTTGGCTGATTTCATTCTCACAAATAAATCAGCCTTGTTTATCGAACTTGCAGGATAGGCGGCGCTCTGTTCCATCTGCCACCACTGTTCCCATCACTTTGCTATCCACTTGTAAGTCCCTAGAAACTCTGAAATACTTTTGCTGATCTGCTACATCAGCAAACAAGCAGAGAGAGACTGAGGGCAACTTACTTTCTCTTGAATAGTACAAAAGTGAAAAAAAAAAAAAATTCTGTTACACAAGGTTTTTTGTTTTAACCATCCTCGCTAATCTTAGATTTTTTTTGTGAATAACTGGATGACTTTTTTTCTTGATTCATTTTCCAGGCCTCCAAAAAACAATGGGGAAAAGGGGATTTTAAAATCTTTTGGATTGGGAGCATCTGTCCGATAAAATTCGAATACAGAAAATATTCAAAAGCACATTATACATTTTTCCACCAGTAATGACACCAGATCCTCAAAGTTAACAACAAAAGACTTAGGTGAGTGCTTGGTTTGAGGAAAACTGCTGCAGACCTTGTCTGATTCTCTGTAAATTAGAGTTACTTTTACTTTACTTTGGTGCATAAACAACAGACTCTAGTTGCTTTTTAAGTGGGCAATGATAAAATAGTCTTAATGAACGTTATCTTATCTATTAAGATTATTTTAAAAAATAGTTGTGCCAGTATCCGCCTGGCAGAAAACAATCACAACAGTGTTTATTAGATCAGCTTAAGTAACTTATTACCCAGCGACATTGATTAGACATATCCATGACTGCAGCACCATATTCATCATGGGATGGCAGTGGGTGGTTTATTTATTTTTACTTCACGTAGGATTACACATGCCCAAGTACAGTTTGGGTGTGATATAAGAATTGATTAACAAGAGAGGGTTTAGCAGGTTGGGGTATTCAGATAGGATTCACGATCCACATCTTAACCACCTGGTTGGGTTATGAAAGCCTAATAAATGTATTTGTATGTCCCTATGTTGACTTGTAAAGATATTAGAAAATGAAAAACATGGGTGGGGAGAAACTGTATTAGAATTTATTGCCCTAATCAACAGACGGTACAAAGTCGATATAATTGTTCCACTGTTGATCAATATGAGCAACTCAATCAAGTTGTAAAACAACAAAAATGATCATGATAACAACAGGAAAATGTCTACTGCAGCAACAGTTTCGCTGGATCACAACAGCAAGTCCTGCACTACAATGGAAATCTCAGCTGACTGACTGACCGACTGAGTGATGCTACTTTCATCACTACTCAGCAAAGTGCAGAGCCAAAATAGAACAAGCTGCTGTGGTTTCCCAACTATATGAGAAGTGTAACAAAGAGGAGGAGCACTTCCAATACACTGAGCCTTGCCTCTATAGCAGCAAAAAAAAAACTACCCTCATTACAGTAGTTTTATGTATGATGGTACTTACAGAAGAATAACTAAACAAAATGAAAGCCCACAGAGAGAGGGAGTAATTGGCAACAAGGCTCTGACTAAACAGGGAGGGAGTTAGACATAAATCCTCTAATTGAAATAAAAGTCTCTGTTGTTCTGGAGCAGGGGCATCACCAGACCCCATGAGCCCCAGTATGTCTGGGATCTCCTGTGTCAATCAAAATCTGTAAATAAGCTGTGAGTAATATCAAACTTTAATTGTGCTCTGTCTGTGTTTTATTTCTCTTTGAAGTTACTGATAGATCATCTGTTTTGGGTACATTTTAATCTGTGAAAAAAGGAGAGAGGGGAGAAAAAGTGATTGCCAGATGCCAATCAGGTTCCGCAGTGACACAACCAGTGAGTTTTGGGCACAAGGAGGAAAGCAGGAAAAAAAGAAAACAACTATTAAAGGACATAGAAACGCTAACAAAGTAAGAATATAGGAATAAGGAGGCCGAGACTTCTATGGATGGTTTGTGGGCGGTTTTACAAGGCAAGCAAATGGTTTTTATTGCTATTCTCTGTTGTGCAGCGTCATTGAACGATGAGTCCCATCGTTGTGTGAGCATGGTATGTGCATCAGTGCTTGTATAGCCAGTTTATGGGTTAAGTGTGACTGCACCATGTACAGCGCTGTTTTTGTGTATAGTGGTTGTATGTGTGTGTGTGCCTATACAGGTGCTGCTCGACCGATAGACAGAGAACGCATCACTCAGTTAAACCTTTTTGAGATTCTGAGACAGGCTGAGTTGTGCCCCAGAAGAGCTTAATGGCGAGCAATTGTAAGTAAGCAATTGCAAGTTGTAAGTAAATAAAGTTTAACCTATTGTGGATCTTAGACAAAGGCTGTGAGCTGTGCCAACATATTTCTCTCTCACCTCAATTTTCCCATTGATCTCTCTCTCTATATCAATTACTATGATAAAGGCAAAGGCCTAAAAAACAACTTCACAACATGAAACACAGTCTGTAAATACAGTAATCACTGCTAAGCCTTTGTCTTTAATGTATGTGATTTTGTCAGGCAACATGAAAATCAGGATTTCACCAGATGGCAGCCACATACTTAGTTTTGACCTAGTCTTGTTTATGTGATTATTATGTTGACCTTTAAAAAGCCAGATCAATACATGAGTAATTTTATTCAACTGGTCAAGCAATCTGTCCAGCGTTGCCCTGGTAACTGACCACACACAATAAAATGACAGCCAAGCAAACAAAAGTTTATTTCAGATTGTTGCCTTTTAAAAATGAAATGACACAGCCTTGAATGTCAAGGCCAAAGTATCATATGATTTGCTTGCGGCAGCACTCATTGGTGCAGTTTTATTGAAGGGATACAATATGCTTTATGTCATGTGGATCTTTGCATTCATCTTACTTTATTTTCAGACAGACAGTGCTGCTGTTTCTCTGTAAATCATCACCTCAAAGCAAAGAGCACAACCGTTTGATTTATGTCTGTGTAAATTTCAGACTCTTTTCAAGGACGCCTATGAAAACACTTGTGTAGTGAAAGGCCAAACATGTTCAAATGATAGATAAATAAAGATAAAGATAAGAGGAACTACTACAAAGGGCCAGTGAAAGACACTATGAAAGTAATAAATAACACTACTATGTTTCCACCTCACCATATTGATTGAGGCTTTTTATATTTATTACACATATAGACTAAGAGAGAAATAAATTGTAAGGTGAACTTGACATTGCATTGCATTTTACAATATTATGCACAACTGTACTTGACACTGGCCTCACAGAAGAAAAGCATCAGAAAATCCATTTATACTTATTTGCATATTCAGAGCCACCTTTCACAGAGAAAGGGTTATGAACTTAAGGCCTCCTGTGTTTCAATATGGGAGCCTAATAGAAGAATCACACATCAGGTGTCTGAAAACACAAAGCCTTTTATGGCACCATGCAGCAACACTATCTCGTTGCAGTGAAAGTAGGTTAGTTGCATTAGCACCTTGGACATTATTTTTCAAACACAGGTTTACCCATTTAGAGGAGGACAAAACATGCATCCAGTTCTGCATCCACAGTATGTGTTCATGTGTATTCGGACAAACAAAGAACTGAAGAAGCTTTTGGATGAGAGAAAAATGTCTTCAAGAATCTTAGACCAAGTCCAGCTGACCTGGATTCAACTTTCTCAGAGAACTGCTGACCTGAGAACCTTTCCAGGTGAGCAAGCAAACAAACACCTGTTTGTGATTGTTGAAAATCTCACTCCAAAACTATGGGTGCCAACATACCTCACTGCATCCCTGGGATTCCACAGGAGTCTGTCAAGAGATGCAGTCAGTCATGGATGTTGAGAAGACGATGTTCACAATGGGCATTTGATTTAATCTCAGATGTGACGGACAGGGATGTTTATATAGTGTTTTTCTGTTTGTTGGTGTCAGAGTCAAGGGGATATTCACTTGCACTTATCTGATCTACAGTGTTGGATATGCAGGACAACTCTGCATTGTGATTAATTGTTAGTACTGTTGATACTTATTGTTGATACTACACCTGACTAACCAGGAGGTGCTGCATCCAAGTAAATGACGCAGAGCAGTCATGTAATGCACGTAGAACATATCACTTTGTGTCCCTTGTTGTGCCATTTACCTGAACTTACTGTGCCCTCTGTTGGTGAGCTCAGTGGTCAAGTGCAAATGCTGTTTGCACAGACCTACCTGTTCCGTAAATGTGTCATGTGTTATGTGTGTACGTGTGTGTGTGAGAGAGAACTAGAACTTTGGCTTTGAGAAAACTGATAAAAGAGCTTGTTTTGTATGTGGGATCTTATTGTACAATAGGGGTCTGTCTACAAGCAACGTTTATCTCAATTATCTTTCATGACACTGAAAAGCTTTGATCCACGAAATACACTGTTGAAAGTAAATACTTTGTCCAACAAAGACTGAAGTAAATGTCTGGTTTATTTTGTTCTTTTTCAAAGTACTGCACACTACAAGTGACTCAGTGTTTTATCAAAAACTATACGTGACTGCCTCTGCCTCTCTTTCCACTGTGAAGGGATATATTTATGTTTCATAAAAGTTTAGGTCTGTGTGCAGTATTGGGCCTTGCATCCCTACACACACACAAACACACACACACATGCAGGTCATTTACTCTTAGAAATAATTAATTGTTTATTCCCAGCGTGGCTAATTGTGCCCACTCACCACTGGAAACAACCATAGCAACCAAGGTTGAGTACAGTCCCTTTAGAGACGGGACAAGATAGAGTCTCTGCCAAAGAGGTATTACACCATTAACCGTAACGTGCCACAGAGCCGTTAGTTACACACATCTTTACTGAAAATGACATACTGTATGTGGACAGGTTCAAGATAAGGTACACAGCAGGAGTCTTCACACAGGTACCGATGTGATGTGATCTCATGAAGAATAACTTGATTTGGACATGTAGCAATTCTGACCACATTAATGACTTTTCATTTATTCTAATGTGTTGTGCTGAACAGGTATTGATCCTGGAGCTGATGATGTAGAGTTGCCTTGTTTGGTAGTTGTTCTGTTGGAGTTTTTGAGTTGTACTAGAGACAAATTAAAGGGATATTCCCCCTCAAGAGATCAAGTTTGCCAACTGCAAACTCCTCTACTTGTAGCAACTTCAGCACAGACAGCCAGATAGCAACATACTGCTGTCTCTGTAGCCAAGAGCCAGCTGATACAAAAGGGGGGGGGGCATGTATAATTCTTAGCATATATAATGATGGTTATTTGCAAATTCATACAAAAGAGCAGAAGACAACTGTGGCTTGTTGGTGCAGGTTCATCCTTTGCATCATCGGCAGAGTTTGACAAAGATACAGCCCAGGGGCATCTCAGACATAAATAAGTGTTAGATGATAGATGATGACGATTAGATGGTAAAAAAGCACAAACAAGCTGTCTTTTGCAGTTATGGTCTATCTGTGATGGTGCATTTCTCCTCAGCTCTGGAGCTTCATGGCATGAATTAGCTCTTGGGTCTTACACCACTGCTCAACATAGCAGAGTATTAGCAGCTGAAGAGTCAGATATGTTCCTTAGGAGTGTTTAGAGAACTGATCCAAGTAGGTGGACAGCAGCTCGACTCCAAACGACTGGATCTGGTCTGCTATGATTTAAAAGGTGGTGATGTGGCGGGGTTGTGTTTAAAGCTTGTTTTGATAAAAACCTTATGTGGCATTTCAAGTTGTAGGTATTTGTCAGTGACAGTCAATATATTGTCTTAGTTTCAAAAAAGTTTCCAAAACACTGAGTGGTCTTACCTTGCTAGAATGAAAATACAGATGGTTGGACGACACGCAGCAGACACCAGCTCAAATGTTCCCACATCGATCCTCTCCAATACTCCCTATACACAGTTTCCTGAGGTCCGATACAGGATCAATACTTTAACTGTGGCCATTCCTCTTTCTTCTCTTTCTAGCATCTTCACTTCAATATTTCTAGGAAGAAAAACACAGTTTATAACGTGGATTTATAAAAGGGCATGGACAAGCATGTTTTGTAGTGTGTGCTTTGTGAAAACAGGTCACGCATACAAGAGGCATCATGCATGCATTCGTCATACAAAATAGGGAGAGCCATACCAACGCTGAATACAAAATAGGTACATATCTTTAACACTTTAGGAATTAATTGTCTTTCAGGGACAATGGATTTGAAGCAAGTAGGTCATTCACTCTTCAAATAATGCGGTCTTAATAAGAAGACAGATATGCAGCTGCTCAGCTTTTTTTTTTTTTTTTTAATTAACACCAAAATGTTGGCAGCTCAGACGAGTGCATATTCTCAGGTTGTTGGTGATTACATTTTATTCCAAATGACAGAAAAGTTAAGCGTCTTACATTCGAATGCATGTCTCTGCATTGATGGTGAATGTGTGCGTAACCTGAGAGAACAAAGAATCCAAGACCAGATAAGGGTTCAGTGTCAATAAATTCCAGTTAGAGAGTGTCTGATGTATGACTGTGGATTGAGAAGGCTCCTCCCAAAGAAAAAGTAGATTTAACTGTGACACTGTGTTGTTTTTTCTTGCTGTGAATAAACTTGGAACAAAGTAAAACCTCAAATTAAACATTTTCTCAGTCACTGAAATGATGGTTGCATGCCAAAAGCTTTGGGGCATTGTTGTCTTTATAACAGGGATGGGTCATGATTTCCAAACATACAAATATTCAATTTGAACAAATTACACAGTTCACGCTACAATCATGCTGATAACTAAAAAGTAATTTCTCACATACATGCACCAATCCTCAATATTACACACACTCTTTTAAAGAGGAACACTCCAGGATTTTTTACCATAGCTATGCTAACTACTAACTACTTTCTGAGTAATTGTGATGGTTGTTGATACATGACTTGTACCTTGTTACAGGGAGAATGGAGGCTCTCTGTCTTCCACCTGGCGTCTTGTGGCTGAAAACCAACCTTGCAAGATCAATGCAGTACCTGGCCACCGACCCAGTGTCCCAGCTCTTGTCTCCGCGCACAAATGCACCCCATAATCTTTTGTTTATGACAGTTAAGACTGCACGAAAACACATGTTGTAACATCATAAATGTTATATAATCCCCGCTCCATGGAAAACAGAGGAAAAGTGACCAGATTTGAATAGTTCGTCTTTAAGAGCAAAGGCTATTTGTGTGTGCCCACAACATCCGTGCTGTCAGACATAGCGTTAACCTCACCTGGACTCATCCGGACCAGGAAAACATGACAATATTTCTGAACAAATGTGTTAGGCTAACAGGCCTGACTGGTCTCTCCTCCCAGCAGATATGAAAACAGACATGTTAAAAATCAATGCTTGTGTTAACCTTGACGTTCAGAAATTAAATTTTACTGTTACCATTAGTATCATCGTGGCTTAGATGAGGCCAGCCCACGTTTTCCTTTGTTTAGCCTTGTGACACCAACTAAAAAAACAATACATTTGTGACACACAGGCACATTTTCTTTAGAAGTGTTGCATTGTTGTATGAAAAGGGGATAGTTTGAAACAAATTTCAGACACTATTTCTGTTTAAAATGGCCATAACTTTACTTTATAAAATGGGGCTGTCAAAGTTAACGTGTTTTTATTTAATTAACGGTTACAATAATTTTATCACATATTAATCGCAACTTTTTGTTTTGTTTTGTTTTTGCCAGTGTTCAGTCAGGCACTGGGCCAAAATATCAAGTATCCTGTTACCAGTGTTCCTCTAAAAGACAAAGTTATGCGATGCCACATAACACCAGCTCTAACACCAGGGCTCGGTCTCATTCATATCACATCATACTGCATCAGTAGGCTACTGGTAAATGTCACAATAAACATAATTGTGTATTCTGAAAACGCATCTCTACGGTGCTAACAACGAAACGTCAATCTACTTCATGGTGAGTTTAAGGTCTCTGTGGTAAGTCAGTGCGTTATGAGACTGACAGCTCCAGGACAGAGAAACAGTAAGGTCAGATCTGTTATTATCGTTTATTCCCATTCTGCTGCTTCTCTCCAGGAGTGACCACACAGACAGGTGTGTACATGTGAGTGAGTTACTATGGCTGCACACGCCACACCAACGATCATGCATTTGTCGACGGATGTTGTTGTTGTCGTGCACGACATTGAGCTGCTGCTTCAAGGAGACTTGCAGTGTTTTTTTTTGTTTTTTTTAATTATCCATCCATTCAGTTTGGATGGGGGGGGGGCATCTTATAATGTTACAGAAAACCCTGCATATATTTTTTCTCCTCCCTGTCACCCAACAGTGCTGCTTTCCTTCTGCCATCTTCACTCATGCTCATCTTTAAATACCACAGGTATTACATCACTGGATGTTGTTTATACTCTCCATTCATATTGCTACAACACAATACACTGAGTTTCTGTTATTTTGAGCAAAAAAGAAAAAAAAAACTGCGATTAATCACAATTAACCCAGAAAAATTCTGATTAATCCCAATTAAAAATTTTAATTGTTTGACAGCCCTATCTATAATACAAGAGGATTTTGAACAGTGTGACTCCTCAGGGCATATTGGAACCTACACCGCGATTTACTATCAGAAATTGTATAGCTTGGCAAGGGCTAGCTGTTAGCATGCTAACTTCAGCGGAATAAAAGACATCCTAAAGTGGCTGTGTGCTATCAAAGATACTCTACAGCCTTGTCCTATCATGTGCACTTGATTACACTTAAATGCTTGGGCACTTGGTGTGCGTGTTCATGTGCTTAGTGTAACTGCCCAGTGCACTTGATTTGCACTTTACCCACACTTATGGTAAGATGGCACCTGATTTTGTATTTGGCCATTAATGGTCTGGCCAGGAGGATTCCCTATGGAAACCCATTTCTGCCACTTGATGAAAAAGAAAAGATATCATAGAAAAGATAGAAGTCAAAATAATGACATATAAAGTTAAAATAATGAGAACCTAAATCAAAATATTGAGATACTACCACCTATTGAGTAACTCATTATTTTGAGTTACCTCATTATTTTTGACTTTGTATCTCATTATTTTGACTTATTATAACTTTTTTTTTCACCAAGTGGCAGAAATGGGCTTCTATAGTCAGCGCTAACGTTCACAATGTAATGATAGCAAAATTTACAAATAGCTCCCTAGCAGTCAAATCCCACATGTAGACACACCCAGCCAACATTAATCCATAACATGTATAACCTTAGCCTATCAGTAATTTACAATTGATTTAACTGCAACATTTCATGAAATTTTCATTGACTTATTTAGTGTCTTTTTGTGAATGAATGCTGGTTCTCGTCGTCCTACAACAAATAAGACAGATAGGGGATCTCATGAGCTCTCTCTCTCTCTCTCTCTCTCTTTACCTCCCCCTCTCTCTCTTTCCCTCCCTCCCTCCCTCTCTCTCTCTCTCTCGCTCCCTGACATCTAGCCACTTTAATATCTGGCTGCAGCTCAGTCAGGATCCTTCTGCCTGCTCCCTCCACCTGCCTCTAATCTCTTCAGCGACCTAAAACAACAACTTTTGCCTCCGTTAATCAGTTTTTAGTTGCCTCACTGGCGCCGTGTGTTTCGTCGTCTACAACCATGAGCTCAGAGAGCGCGCGCAGAGAAAGACGGCTGGTCCAGCAGCAGCATCAAGGTGAGGATTTCACTTCTCTTGGAAACGTGATCAATAAAGTTACTGTTTTCTGGTGTTATAGCAACTTCTGCTCATTAACGTTGTGTTTGTTTCTGCCTGACATTAATATGAGTAATATTAAACATTTAACACACATTTTTTTTTAAAGTTACTTATGGACTACAATTCCATCTCACACTTAGATTAAAGGATATACGTTGCCTTAAACAGGCTGTTAAGGTAACATTATGTTGGACAATCGTTCTGGATTCCTTTGCAGATCACACTGTTACTCACATAACCTTGGGGCTTTTGCATGAAATGTTACAACATAATTGGCCTTAGAAGAAGTCATCTGCATCTATTAGTACTTGCAATTATCCGCAACAGTCACTAGCTGATGAGAATGATATGAGCCATGTTAGTGTGACAGTAAAAGCAATATTTCCCAAACCACATAGGGGAAATCTGCAATTGCACTGCCAGACAAAATTGTTAACTAAATTGCTTCTTCATTGTTCAAGACCAACAAAAACGTTTTCATCATCAAGTGCCTTCTGCTGCTAAAATGACTTAATGCAGTGAAGACAGACATTTCATAGGCTCATTATGTCCTGTGAGCTCTGCTGTAACAGTGTATTTAACTTCACAGTCGAGTTTATTTCTCAAACAACAGAGCTGAAAATAATTCTTTTTTGACCCAAATAGCAATAAATAAATACATGTGTGCCCAACATGCACATGCTAAACAGATTCAGAGTGTGTTTTAATTATTTTGGGGACAGTCTGCAGCAGCTGGCCCTGACGTTATCAGATTAATATGATTTAGCTCTGAAAATGTTTGGCCTCTTTTTTGCTTACTGGCACTGGTTCCTTCAAAAAAAATGAAACATCTGTTGTTGTTTTAATTGGTCAGGATGCCACATTTCATTTGTTATCTGAGTGATAATCTGCTGTGGAAACTACTAGCGAATTGATGGTGGAGTAGATGGATATTAAAGTTAATTAGCTATTGTAGTGAGAGTGAAAAAAAGAAAGAAGAGTACTTTTTTCACCTTCTCAGATCTGAAGATTTGCAACTTTTTGCTTGATTTTATATGATTTGAACTGAACACTAGTGGGTTTAGAGCTACTGATGGTGCAAGAATTTGAAGATACCATCTTAGGCTCTGTGAAATTATAATGGACATTTTTACTCCTTTTGAATATTCATAATCTGCAGATGACTGCTTAACAGAGTAGTTTGGTTGAAAGAAAAAGAAAGTTGAGTCATTATTAAAAAAAAGCATCATCATAGGGTTGTTAATCAAATAAAGTAATTTCACTATCTGTGTCTTCTCTCTGTGTCTCTCTTTATAGCAGGTCTCTGCTGAACGAACCCACAACTCAGCACAGGATGTGTTGAATGTTGTCTGTTGCCTCTCCAGCTCCTCTGCTGAAATGAATCTCTCTTCACAGGGCTCCACTTCAAACTTATCCAAACTGTTCCTCGATACCAGCATGCCATTAAATGGCACTGGGAATTACACCACCAACGACCAGTTCACTGAAGTCAACCTGTTTGACATCCTGGGTCCAAAACGATCTCCCTTCTTCCTCCCAGTGACCGGTGTTTACCTTCTCATCTTCCTCACTGGCTTGTCTGGAAATCTTCTCACATGTGCAGTGATAGCAAAGCACAAGAAGATGCGTAACCCCACCAACCTCTACCTGGTGAGTCTAGCCGTGTCCGACCTCCTTGTGCTTCTGTTCGGGATGCCCTTGGAGATTTACGACCTGTGGCAGAACTACCCGTTCCCCTTCGGTGAGGGCGGCTGCTACTTCAAGACCTTCCTCTTTGAGACGGTCTGCTTCGCCTCGATCCTCAATGTGACGGCTCTGAGCGTGGAGAGGTACATAGCTGTGGTGCATCCGCTCAAAACACGGTACCTGTCAACTAACCAGCACGCCAAGCAGGTCATCACCATCGTGTGGGTGGTATCGATGATCTGTGCCATCCCCAACACCTCACTTCACGGCATCTTCTCCCTGCCAGAGAGGATGGAGGAGTCGGCCATATGCACTGTGCTGAAGCCCCTGTGGATCTACAACATGGTCATGCAGATCACCACCGTGTGTTTCTATTTTGTACCCATGATGGTGATTAGCATGCTGTACCTGGTGATGGGTCTTCACCTGGGCAGAGAGACGCGGCAGCCCAGCAAGAACCTGGGAAAGAACTGTAGCAGCAACACCCGAAGGAAGATCAGTGTGGAGAATGGGCGCAGGAGACAGGTCACCAAGATGCTCGGTAAGTTTTTTCTGTCCTGCTACAGAAAACATGTATTGCCGTGACAGGCGGCAAGGATGTCAAAGCAGATCCCACTTAATCTGTGGAATCAATGCAAAGACATGTTCCCAAAGAGGAAGACACCGAGCATGTAATGATAGAGGATTGTCAGTTCTTTGTCTTGAGCATTTGTATTCTGTAGGGGTTATTATTTCACATCTTCTAAGCTCTGTGACTTGATGAGATTTCATACAATGTTAGCACAGTTCATCTACCACAGAGTACACCATTTTATAGATAATTGATTTGTTTGCTCTAAAGTGATAGATCAATGATCTGATAATGCCTCCTGCACAGGGAACAAAAATAGCTGGTGCTGAAATGAATTCTGGTTTGATCCATCATGAAGGTTGTGTTTAGTCAAGCAGCTCCGTACATCAAATGATGGAATCCAACACCCGCACAATATTATGAAGCAATCTCCCGTAAATTCAAGGATTTTTGTCTGTGCTCGCCTCTCTAGTTTGAAGTGAGCCATGGGAAAAAAAGGTGAGGCCAGGTATTTCTTCATCAAACAGTGCAAATTTAACCTGATGACAAGCAAACAGTATTGGGTTGTTTAATTATGTTAACATGCTGAACAGGCTCGATGAAGCTGATTTGAAGGTTGATTTGAAAGACAATGCACTACCTCAATGTTTGTGATAATATTATATTGTAGAGCAATTCTTCAACCTGGATTAACAGATATTTTGGCCTTGACACGGCCTTTGACTTACTACTGTATCATCCTATAAAGTTAATGACATGCTGACCATGGCACTGCTCTGATGGGGAATGAACATGAGGCCCACAGAGACTTGATCACAAGTGTTCAACTCGAAGTGCGTCCATTCACACCTGGTGCTAGACTGAGTCTCCATACGTGACCACTTGTGATGGGATGTCATTTTCCCACCTAATATGCAAACAAATACATATGTGTTGTTGGTTAAAGCCAGTCTGGCGATGACAGATTGGGTAGTCGTGCTGTGGGAGAGAGGAGGAGGAGGAGAGAGGGGGTGGGGTAGATAATTATTTCAGTCTTTATTGTTCACAGCTCTTCAGAGAAAAAGGTTTTACCCTTTTAAAATATCAAAATATTTTCCTTTTGCTCACTCACCTGTCACTCAAAGTGGCCACGCCCGCAACTTTGAACCCTAACAGAATTTAAACAGTGGAGTTGTATAAATTAAATTCACCCTCACACAGTAGTCCTGAAGGATGAGATCTGCCATGGAGACCAAAGCAGTTTTTGTACCAGGCTATAGACATGTTCATTTCTGATGTAATTTTAAACATTTTCAAACGGGAGTCTATGGGGACTAACTCACAGATGGAATCACATGCTAATGGTAATTAGAAGAAATACAGTTATTTATACTTTTGGGTTGGCTTCATGTTTTAGCCTCAAGGCTTGCCACTTTCGCATGATGCATTTGGGTTCACGCTGCTAAAATAATGTAGACACATGCGGCCCAGACCACCTCTGAATGTGGTCAGAGATCGCATCTCTAATGTGTTCATTTCACCTGACCTTAGAGCTGTTCGCTTATGATCTGATCACGTGAGATGAATGCTAATAACAGGTCTGAGCTCAGCCTAAGTTACCAGTCATACCAGTGTTGTGTGATCACTGTAAATTCAGGATTCCTTCTTCTTCTCTCCAGTATCTCCTTCTAACATTGGCCTTTCTGTTAATGCCCGAAAGTGTTCGCCAGATAGTCATGACAGTATGTGTCTGTAATGCCTTACAGGCAGTAGGCAGTGAGCTTTTAGAGCTTGTTTTTGCAGGAAACAGATAGCTGCTGTATCTTCAATAAAGCAGTTAGAGTGAACAAAAGCAATCAAGGGGGCTGTAAAAGCCAAAACAATATGTTGAAATTACTTGAAAATTCTCTGTAGGGATGTGGGGAGCTACAGGATTGGGTAATAATTCACAGAGCTTTGTCACAAGTACTGATGTACACATGTTGCACATCTAGTCATCTGATCGACTGTTACTTCAGTATGCAAAATTAAAAAAAAAAATATCTAGAATATGATATGCATACTGGGTTTTGGAGCAGTCTTGGACTTGGGGGGGTTGAATACTTCACTCAGTGTAAACATTACATAGCTTCAATGAGATGCAGCTGGAACAAGATGATAGAGAATATACATGTGGAAAAAAAGTTGTTTTTTCCAACCTTTCAGTTTTACTTAAGGGGGGAAATGTGGAAAAAAATAGTATTCATAGGGATTAGACTGGCAAATCTCACCAACTCTCTTGATGTTGATCATCCTCTGCTACTCAGGAGGGAAGCATTTAGAAATGGTTATGAATGTAATCAGTGAAGAAGACTTTTTACACCTGTAGGATTTTGTGTTCAGATTTATATTTTAGGGCTTATAATGGAAATTTATAGTACCCTGTGTTTTATAACACTTGATGAATCTTCTAAATTTAATGTGGTGTTTGGGGATGGTGGAGGGGGATAGATGTATCATAGGTTTGTTTGTTTGTTTTTAAAAGTAAATTGTGACAATATGACACATTACCCGAGGAAGACAGGTTATTACATGAAAATGGCACATTGTATTTCCTTTTTCATTTTCTTTGAAAACAGTGAGTTTGTTTTTAGATTTTAGTGTGAGATTATTTAAAGAGAACAAAACAAAGGTTCCACATATTTGTACACATTATCATGGCTGAAACCTAATATCACTGTAGAGCTGATTCACTCAGCCCCCTCCTTGCACCCTTCTCCCACACACCCACTGACAATAGGCCTGTGTGTCATAAAAACAACGCATATGTGTTTGTTTGCGTATAGATCTGAAGTGGTCACAGGAGACGCAGTCTAACGCCAGATGTGAAGTCACAGCTGTCCACCTGAGACACATGTAAATACCAGCTCTGAGCAGGCCCTAAATTTGTCAAGGGGCACTTAGACTGCTTCAGTGCAGTGCTTGAATAAATGTCCTTTCATCCACTGGTCTATGCACAAATCCTTTGTGGGGGTGGTGTTTTTAACGTCTCCTTTGATCTTCCTAGTGAATGGGAACATGTAATCAAGAATACCTTATCAAAAACACGGAAGAGAGCAGTATTAAAAAATTGTATTAACTGTCGTACCTGTGCCTACTTTCTCTCTGTCCTGATCTTCCAGCGATTGTGGTGGCTGTGTTTGGAGTCTGCTGGGCGCCCTTCCACATCGAGCGGCTCCTGTGGAGTTCCATCAGCCAGTGGACCGACTTGATGCACAATATTTATCAGTATGTCCATATCCTGTCGGGCGTCCTCTTCTACCTTAGCTCTGCAGTTAATCCCATCATTTACAGCCTGCTCTCCACACGGTTCAGGGAGTGTTTCCGAGAACTTGTGTGTTCCCAGACGGAGGACAGCAGCTCGGTCAGAGACTCACCTCCTTTCCCTAAAATCTTACTGCATCCCTCTGCTTCAGGTTCCAGGGCCCAGGCTAAGGCTAACGACTCTAATGTGTTCATCCCATTGCTGTCTCCTACTATTACACTGACCATGGACACTGCGATACTCACATGTGGATGTAAAGAGACGACCTGCAAGACCTCTGTGTTCTAAGTGAGATTTGATAAGAGGGACTTCACAAGCAGCTGAACCTTAGAGAAGTACTCTAACATTTTGTCAAATAAGCTTATTTACTTTCTTGCTGAGAGTTAGAAGAGAAGATAGATACCACTCTCATATTTGTCCAATCAGCACCAAGGCTGGAGCCAGCAGCTTACAGATGCATATTGACTGGAAATACATGGGAAACAGCTGGCAGGATAATTATTATCTGCACATCTCACAAGTTCAATTTGTATAAAACCCAAGAAACTCAAGAATGACAACTTCAAAAACAAACTTTAAAGGTGCAGTTGGTGCATTGTTTTTTAGTCTTGGATAGAGTCTGGCTTCATTCTTTCTACTAAGCTAAGTGAGCAGCTTGCTAGGTCATGTTTACTGTTTAGATGTGACAGTGGTTTTCATCTAACTTTCTTTAGCTGTTACATGTCATTATAAGGCCTGTACATATACTTTAATCTGACTTGGTTTCTTTGTTACTATGCACAACAGTGCCTGCACACTCCACCCGCTGTCTTACACCATAAGTGCTGTTTTGCCTTATAGAGTGAACCCAGTGGGACAATCAAATATCATCTGAAAAGAAAAAAATGTCAACCTTGATTATTCATGTTCATTTTTGGAAAATAAATAAAATATGTGTTGATGGGCAGTGAAAACAGGTCAAATGATTCTCAGTGTTTCAGTGAAACTTGTTAAAGAACACAATGCTCTGCTGCGAGCTTGTCATTAATCTTGTTTTGTCTTTTGTTGAATAGGCAGGCATCATATACATGATGTGATTGACTGGTAAACTGTTGTTGACTGTGATTGCAGATACGAAAAAGTGATTATGGCTCTTGTGCAATGCCTAATTTTAAAGCTATACAATAAATGTGTAAGATATCCACTTATTGCCATAATTATTGTAAATAATTATGTCAATACTGTTATTGTTTGGTTATTTCTGTTATTGTTTCTGTTACTCTGAGGCACAATTCACTCATCGGGGTGGTTGCATTGTGTGATTACTGCTTTTATGAAGGCTGAATAAACCTCATGTTACATCTTACCTAACAGCACTCAAAGGTAACACATCAGCACAGGTATAATTTGCATGTTAGTTTAGTTGTTCCAGTCTGGCTTTTACATCCCTGACCCAAGAGATGTTTTTTTTTTTTTTTTGGTTCCTTCCCACAATGAATTAGAACAAGATTTACTCTGTGGGCTGTGATAACATTGGATTACATTGTTGAATGCCAGCGTTAATATTTCACCCATAGAGGGATAAAGCAGGTTTATTTTCTTGGCATCATTGTATTCACATGCCTCTCGATTCCACTCGTCGCACCTGATGCTTCAAGAGTGAGCAACATTTTCAATCTCTGTTTCATTTCCATCACATCTCTTGACGACCAACCTATTATAAAAAAGCTAAAACATCAGCTTTTACCCACATGAGGGTTATTTCTGTACACTTGAGTCTGCCATTATCCTGCAGCAGTCAGAGCAGTGTATTATTCATATTGGTGTTTGATGGCTGGTATGGAGTCCATTTTCAGGGATTACACAGGAAAGTGTCACACGGGCATCCAAAAGCCTCTCTGTCCTTAATCGCCGCTTATTGGGAGAAAAAATATATTTAGCATTTTATTCACATGTAAGTGCATGATTGTTGATATTAAATCACCAGTTCCATACTCATGGCTACATCCTTGTTATATTAAAAGTGATTCATATTCACATTTGGCCATGGACATGTTCTGAGTTCACCTGCCACAATAATAACACAAAGATATTAAATCTTTCCGTCGCTGATGAAGAATAAATATGCATGAGGTGATGATTTCATGAAACTGGAATTGTGGTCCAAGAACTGGAAATGAAATGTATGTAAATATTCATGTACATGACCACAGCAAGTGTTTGTTGCGTGCCTTTGTTCAGCTGTTTGCACTCATGAAAACTCAAGGACAGAGCAGACCAAGACGACACAAGAGCTGTTCAGATGAAGGCAGGAGAAACACAAGCACCATAATGTGAACGCGAAGTCAGGAGGCATAATGAAGGACTGGTGCGAGCAGGACGCTCATATACATCTTTCAAAAGAGAAATTAATTCACTTTCTGTGCAAGACATCACACAGTTGGGTGAACTGAGCGCTGCCCCTCTCTGTGCTCCTCATAAATCTGAAGCATAATTGTGATCTGTTACTCCAACCTTTCCATGTGGCCTTTCAATATTCACAGCCTCCCTTATTTACAGTCTCACACATCCCAAGGTCATACCATTTGTCTTTAAACCACAGCATCGCAGCTGTTCAGCTTGAGAAGGTTGGCCTGCGGGCTATTCTGACCACATTGTATGTATTCAGTCCTGGAGCATCAAAGCCAGGGGACAAACCGCGCTTATCAAACGTGTAGAAGTTAAATAATTGGCCATCTTGGGCCTCCAGGGACACAGACGCTGTGCCGACCTGCAAAACACAAGGGTACTCTTTTTCAAACACCACTCTGAACACCCGGTCGACCAGGTAGTTGAGCTTTATTGTCCTGTACTTTTCTGGTATCAGCTCTTCAATCTGAGGCCCAAACTGCTGCATGACCAGAACTCCATCCAAACCAGCTTTGATTTCATAGAAGGTGATGTTGCCGTAAGTGAAAAAACCGATGTAAGGTTCTGGGTTTGGGGGAGGAGAGATGACCTTCTTGGCCTCCCTGAAGGCTTTCTCTATGGCTGGGATAATGTAGTTGTAAGCCTTGGTGACCACATCCTGGGTCTGAGACCTGCTGCCAGCCATGAGCACCACCAGGCCGAGCTTCAGTCTGGGTACCAGAGAGAAGGTGGCAGAGTACCCGTCCAGATCGCCATCTTTCCTCACCACCTCGTAGCCCAGCAGCTCGTTTACCTCCCACGGCGTCCCTGTACGATTGGCAAAGTAATCCTTATCGCACCTGAAGAGTGGGGTCAGCATGATCTTCAGCGAGTCTGGCTCCAGCAGCTTGCGATGATAAGCGCCCAGCAGCATCATAGCAAGCTTGGCTAGATCTGCTGCCGTGGAGAACATCTGACCTGAAGGCCGGTACCAGCCGAGGTCATAGAGCGGTGCTGCCTTCCCGTTGGAGTACACCCCCACAGCCATTTGACTCTGCAGCCCCGGGGTGATGTCAAAGCCAGTGTCCTCCATCCCCAGCCGGTCCAGGATGTTGTCAGTGATCCAACGTTGGTAGTCAACGCCAGCCACCCGCTCGGCCAACACATGAGCAAGCAGGGAGAAGGCCAGGTTGCTGTAGTGACATCTGGAGGGAAGGAAGTCACAGAGATGGAGAACATCAACGGAAAGTTGGTTCAGTGTTTTCCAAACTGAATGAAGTTACAGCAAGCAGACAGTAAGCTTAGCTTGGCAGCATTCGACACTGAACTAGTTAATCATATTGCTCTCATCAGGGAAAAAAACAAAAAAAATCCATTCAGTTAAAAGATGCCTCAAATCCTGTCAGCTTGTGTCTAAGTCACATTATTTAGAGATGATGTTTGAAATAAACGTGTGACTTTAGGTCAGAGGAATATTTTTAACTGATGAAAGCAATACACGCACTTTCACACAGTTGCCTACTCTGGTTTACACAGTAATAATGTGTACTGACATACTGATGAAATGATTTAAAAAATCAGCACAGCTAAATGAATCGTACTTGGTGCCCGGGTCTGCAACAAGGACGTCATCTTGTAGCAGATTGATTGCAGATTGTGTTTTCCCTTTCCAAAGCAGATTTGTGGCCCTTAGTCTCCTGGGTAGGCCTGGAAGCAACCCCAGGAAAACAGTGTTAAATGAACAAAACACACAAAAATTCATTCATTCATTCATTCAAAAACCATTCACAGCTGAACTGTGTTTGTGTGTAGCAGACATTTTCCTTTCTTCACTCCACCCTCTTCACTTTTTCATTGCAGTCTGATGGGTATTTTTTGTCTAACTTGTCACCATTTACCAGTTTCAAAACATGGTTATGTTTGGCCATGATGCTGTATGTAGAGGGTTTTTGATTCTTCTCGTTTCTTTTTTCAATTTTGTCTTTTAATCCATTACACAGTGTCAAGTATGAGTCATTCAAAACCCCCTTCAGACAAACATAAGCCTGTTTATGAATGACCATGTCCACTCTTTAGTTTGTGGATGTAACTGGGTGTTGGGAATCTGAACAGCTCTGCCACTGTCATTTATCTTTAATGACAAATTTCATGTTTAAAAATTAGAAATATTTACAGTTTTCTTCATCTTTAACAACACAAAACCTATATTTAAAAATGTCTAAGATCTCTTCGCAAGTTGGTGGATCTGAAGTTGTGTGATAATTCTTGCAAATTTATGAGTTAATGTCAGACAGTATCTGAGTTTTTTCTCCTAAATTAGCAACTTTAAATTTGAAAATACTATATTATAAACTCTTTTTAACCCACAATGACTAAAATGCTGTCGTAGAAATTCATGTTTTCAAGTTGCCTTTTTCTCTGAGAGATTAAGAATTATATACTGTATGTCAATGTAATGCAAGACATGGAGTAGTAAAAATCATATTTGAGAAGCTTTTAAAGATTACATAGAACCAGAATTACTTCAGTCGTTATTGGCTATCACAGTTCACATATTTCTCTATTTCATTTTTCCATTATAATCCACTGAATCCACATACCGGAGAGCTGGCTCGCCATCCTGCGCAGGGTGACGGAGGAGGAGCGGATCTGAACCTCCCCGCTGTCCAGAAATATCAGACCATCTGTCACATACTTCAGCTCCGAGTCTCGCGTCTTCCCCAGAGGGTTTTTGATG